>JACDJE010000293.1:0-19272 GCA_016647715.1 Pavo muticus | reverse complement strand
TAAACTGAGACAGGGGAGGTTTAGGTTAGATATTAGGAGGAAGTTTTTCACTCAGAGGGTGGTGACGCACTGGAACAGGTTGCCCAAGGAGGCTGTGGATGCCCCATCCCTGGAGGCATTCAAGGCCAGGCTGGATGTGGCTCTGGGCAGCCTGGTGTAGTGATTGGCGACCCTGCAACATAGCAGGGGGTTGAAACTAGATGATCATTGTGGTCCTTTTCAACCCAGGCCATTCTATGATTTTATGGTTATTACAGAGGTTTGCATGCTGCTTGGGAAGGATATTGAGTGCACAAAAGCAATTACGTTTATTTAAAGGGGACAACCTCTGTATTGGTTATTCCATTAGTCTGTCATTCTCCTATGGAAACTGGAGGAACACTTTGGGCAGGGATTTTTGCTATTTCAATTGCAGTGCTTTATGTATTACTTTCTTGCCTCTGTTTCAGGCATTTCTTTCAACTTCCTACCTTCCCATCTGTCAAACGTTTTCCAGGTTGCTCTGCATCTCCTTTAGGTCTTCCTTCTCCCTTTCCCATACCAAAAATGAAGTGGGTCCTGCATCCGCTGTTTTCTGCTATCCACCCTCCATTTTTATACCTTCTTTATTTTTCATTTTCTCTTCACTACACCCATTGTTATGTCTCCTAGAAATCTCTGGGTTCTTTTTATTTGTATGTGTATATTAAAGTGAATGTGTAAGCACCACATCTTGAAACCAAACAGCTGCAGCTAAATAGTGCATCGTTCTTGGGACAATGTCACAATACTTGAATGAAAAGGATGTGTGAATGATTGAAGTCTTGTGAAGACAAATGACATCCTTATAACTGCTGCACAGGCCAACTTCAGGAAGAAAAAGGTCTTTAGGATGCAAGAATGAATAACAAAAGTCAAACCCTACCATTCTGAACGCTGACAGTCACTTTATAGCAAGTTTTTGCATTATACTGTTTATGGGAATATTGTGAATATTTTATTTATGTCTCTCTTCCATTTTTTATTTCAGTTGAAAGAGAAAAGTGAAGTGTGTGGTGGTAACACGGATTCCATAGAAGAACTGAAGAAGGCTATTTATTTAGCTGAAGAGGCTTGTCCAGGCATCGCAGATAACATGGTGTCACACCTTGTGCAGAGGCTTCAGAGGTAATGGAACAATTCACTAAGGATTACTGAAAATTACAGATCGTACTCTACAAACACTGCTAAATTGAAATAATGATTTATTTATTTATTCATTTTAATAAATGAAAAAACACTCCTCTGCTTCCTGTTGTGTAAAAAGCCCCGAGCACCTAACTGTATCAGCAGTTCTGATTTCTAGCTTCAGGTGATAGTCCATACGGGCATCGATGCTGTTGGTGCGCGTATTTTGTATTGCGTGAGACTGGGCACCATTTTCTGTTTGCAGTTCTTGCAGGGGACTCTGACACTTTTCTTAGTGCAGAGGATGTCATTACTTTTGTCATAGCTGATACTTCCTTAGCGTTTTATTTTCCTTGCGTTTCTGATTATGTGGACTATTGCTGTTTTTCTCAGCCATAATATCTTACTGTCACAGTGGAGGCAGATGCTTCCTCTTCTTTGAAAGAGAGAAACATTCATAGACGATGTCTGTTGATGGGTCATGCGTAGGTGAAGTTTCTCTTATGCCAAAGAATAAGCCAGTATATCAGCATGCTAGTGTTCCTTCCATGGTAAGGTATTGCTTTAGGTCTTACTCAGTTCTAGGATTTATGTCTCTGAAAAACAGAAAAATATGAGGAAAGATAACGTTTGGAACTTGGTTTGTTACACTTTTAGTTGCAGCTATTTTTTTTTTGTCATCAAAGCTTCCTCTTATCATTTACTGTGTCATTCTTATCTGTTACAAATTTTAAATTCTTTGTTGCAGTGTATGGCTGTGGAGCAGAGCAACAAGAGCTTAACATTTGAACTTCAGGGTTGAGAGCAGTATTTTGTTCCCATTCTCAATTTTGCCTTGTTTTATGTTTTGTTTTTTTTTCCAAATACTTAAATAACTGTCATATGAAGGAGAAGATGGATATCTATGAAGATGTTATTTAAAAATGTTGCTGGAACTTTCTTTAAAAAATAACCCTTCCCTCTCACTCTATCTTTTCTATGAAAGATTTTCATTTAAATAGTGTTTTCAGTCATTGTAACTGTTACATAAAGAAAGTCAGAGAAACTATTTTCCTAGAGAAAATGTCTTAATTTTGTTCTAATGAATGAAGTGGTGTTTCAGAGGATTATCTCTTCAGAGAAGATTAGGCTCCGGGGAGATCTCATTGTGGCCTTCCAGTACTTGAAGGGAGCATATATACAGGAAGGGGAACAGCTATTTATGAGGGTGGATAGTGATAGGACAAGGGGGAATGGTCTTAAACTGAGACAGGGGAGGTTTAGGTTAGATATTAGGAGGAAGTTTTTCACTCAGAGGGTGGTGACGCACTGGAACAGGTTGCCCAAGGAGGCTGTGGATGCCCCATCCCTGGAGGCATTCAAGGNCTGTTTGGATTAAGAAATACAAGTTTCCTGCCCCAGCAATAGTTTGGAATGATTATGATGTAAATGTGCCAAGTCAGAAGGCTAGAATTGCTGAATTTTGCCCACATTATATAGAAATATACCATATCGTATACTTCTTACTAATGTACTTGAATATGAGTTGTTGCTGCTGTTAGAAAAGCAGCAGTGTTCTGATGAAGTGTATTTTATATATTGTTCAGATCTATGGCTTTTCTCTTTCAAGTGTTACTGTACTGGTGGATGTCATCCTGGACGGAAAAAGACCAGAACTTCAACGGCATATAACAGAATAATAACTTTTAATTGCTGCTTGTTGCATAAAGTGTTCCGAAAGTCACAATAATAACCATTTCTTATGCTCTTCAGATATTCACTAGCTGGAGGAAGTACTTCATCCTACTAAAGGACTCTTCTTCTGAGACAACGGAGATCCCACGGTGTCTGCACTGAAGAAGTGAATCCTGATGTTGTTCTGCCCCTTAGTCACCGAAATATCCTCCGGTGAAAGGACATTCTTCAATGAGCAAGAGTGACAGTGAAGTCTCTCAGATGGAGGCAGTCTTTTTCAGCTCCTTAAAGCTATAGTTTTTTTAATGATAATGCACATATTCCAGGGAGGTGTCTTTTTGTAAAATCTGAGATGTATATTTAGGTTTGTGATAGAGAAATTGAAGATATTGAGAAACCTCAGGTATCTTGCTTTAAGAATTCCACTGGGAGATGGAATATGTTTGTTGGAATTGTGTACAGATCTGTATATAATGTCTTTTTTTAACTGAAAGCCTTTCGACGTGCATAAGGAATCACTGTGTACAAAATGGTAAAGTGCTTCTGTAGATAACGTTAGTGGGGTAAATATTTGACAGGCCATAACTTGAGTATTGCCTTGCCTTTATTACATGTAAATCTTGAATCATGTGATAAGTGAATCTTGGGTTGATTTTTTTTGTATGTGAAGGATTTGCCATTGGAAGATAGTTAATCCTGTACAATGGACCCTTCTATTCGTACCTCAGCAGAGACACAGTTTTGCTCTGTTTCTCCGGTATTTCTTCCTTTTTATCTATTTTCAGAGTGTGATTTTCCAATTATGGTACTACTTCTGGTTGTTTTAAATTTAATACACCTTCTTTCTCAAAGCTTTAAATTATTGTTTTTCCTGTAGGATGAGCTCTTTCATGACTTCAGTTTTAAATTGTGCCAATGCAAGTTCTGAACCTTATGTGTTCTTCAGTTTTAGTAATAGATATTTGTGAAGCTTGTCGTGAAATTCAGATACAATCTTTTTTCCACCTAAAACGTGTTTGAATGCTCACACAAATAAATTTATTTACTTGCATTTATTCTGAAATATTCAGGTATTGGCTCTAAGACAGGGAGGCAAATGCTTCTCCTTTATGCCTATTTTTATCATTTACAATCAGTGTCTCGCAGCGTAAAAGAAAAATCATCCATCTATTCAGTGTTGGGTCTTGCTGCCTCAAGCTGTGAATCCCTTTACTGATAGATGCTGGACACAGAGGCAGCAAAACTGAGTCAGGAGGGCTGTATGCTGTCCTGTTACCTCCCAGATAAAAGAAAATTTGGAACTCTAAAATATCCAGTGTTATCCTCTAGGATAGCTGGTGTTAAGCTGAAATTTCCTTGGAAATAGTACCATTGGTTACACAGGTGGCTTATTTTTTCTTCACGTACCAATAAGACATTGAGTTTTGCCTTGGTTTGATTCACTGAGGCTGCTCAGGTGCTTGTGATTATGTTTGCTTGGTTTTGATGAGGGGGGGGGAAAAAAAGGTGATTTTAGGTTTTGGACAGTTAGGTGTCTTATCTGTTTAAGTGTTTTATTATTATTATTTTTAATAAAGATACAAGCTTTGAAAGAAAGGATTAAAGTAAGTATGGGTATATTGACCTGGCTTCATACAAAAAGGACCCAGTCTCTATAACTACTCTGGGAGCTGGTGAGGGACTTCTCAGCACCAAGCTAGCCCTTACTGTATGCATATTAGTAGCCTTAATTATTAATGTTACGATTTAACGGTGTTAGAAGATGCTGCTAGGCTAACAGAGCTATGAAACTTCTGATCGAGTTGAAACAACTGTTAAAAGAAATGGGTGTCTGTGCTCTCATTCTTGTATCCGTGTTCTTAGACATAATACATCTGCCAACGTGACAGTGGCCTGGTTTTCCTTTATGGCCAAGATAAATTGAACAGTGCATACATCTGAGCAGTGGTTTGTAACTCTTCTTTGATCTAGATCGTTATATATGTTGTTTTGTGTGCCCTGAATGTGAAGGGTATGCTTATGCTTGAGGAGATGAGTTCAGCTCTGTGAAGTGTGCAGCTGAATACAGGGCAATGGAAACCCACCTTCTTGCATCTCGATGTTCAGCCTCTCGGTAGATACACGCCGTTACAGCGTATGGAAATAAACTGTTGTATTGATGTTCAAAATATAAATAGAAAAATGGGAGCGTGTTAAGCACTTAAGATTGAAGTTAGCTTACTTGGAGATGCGTGGAACGCAAGGATTCAGCAGGGATGTTAAATTCATGGTGGAAGCTCAAGAGTTTCTCAATCAGAAAGTCGTATGAAGCTCTATGGTACGCTGTTATTTTTCTTAAGAAGTAGTAAATGCATATATTTTTAAGTAAGTTGCATTTTTCTTGCATTCCAGGATTGTATGTTGAGGAAGTACTTCTCCATTTGAGTAGATTGCTGTGGAGTTTGCTGGGTGGGTGTCCCAGCTGGCTGAGGAGCCTAAGGGAGGCATGCAGCAAGGCCTGCTGCCCAAAGGGGGCAGGGCGTTTGGGTACAGATGAGACCTTGTTTATGGTAGAGATGTGTATTTTTTTATGTAATATATAGATTATTTAAATATAACATATCTTAAACTGGGATTCACTGAAAAAGTATGCTGTATCTTGAATGTAAAATTACAATCATTTGCTATGACAAAGTATCGATGCTTTAAAAATAGGGTCTGTATTGGTAACAGATGAGCTTTGTTTGAAAGAAGCGTGGCCTCAGCTTCTGGAGGAAAAAATAGGTGTGCTGATATTCATGAGACTGTCTCATGCTAAAAACATGTCTGTGTCACAATGTTGCACTGATGATTTCTCTGTGTGGGTAACACATCTTCACTCGGTCTCGAATATCTTGGGCACCAACTTGTTATCCCTATTTATGCAAACATTTACATTGGTGGAACTGCTTACTTGTCAGGGACTTCAGGATCAGGCAGTAAACACACTCGCTGTTTAAAAGAATAAATAAAGTTGGTCGTTTGCACTGAATGCTTGCTTTTTGTAATTACCAGATGCGTAATCTATTGTTTGAGCTTCATTTTCCTTGCGGTTGCACTTTGTAGTGGATCACTGGTTTACAGAAGTCTGATTGCTGTGGCACAGAATGCTTTCGGTATAGCGACAAAGGGGTGCCTTCTTTGATGTGCCGTGCTTTCCCTGCAGCCCCCGCCATTTTGTCTGTGTGCACACAGGTAGGTAAGGACAGATGGCCAATGGCTGTGGGTGGCTGAGCACCACTGTTCTGCTCTCCCCGTAGAGGTTGGCAGGATGGAGGGGTATGGTAGGAGTATGCATGTTGCCTGGCACACTGTATGTTCGCACCCTGTTAGTTTGTCCACTGTACCTCCTCCATCCACCTGTGCTTTGATGCACTTGTGAAGCCCCTGCTGTAGCTCTTACTCCTTCATGTTTTTTTTAGCTGATACAGTATAAGTCTGTAATGGTTTTGCGTTATCCTTACTTGTAAGGAAACAAACATATTTCTGCTTCAAAACTATCACCATGGGAAGACTATCAGAAGTGTTGATAAGCACAGGCGCAATGCACAGATCAGTACAGTCACCAATTATTTTTGTAAGTAAGTTGACTGGGAGGAGCTCAGAGCATAGCACAAATCTGCAGGCTTGCTCTTTTCAGCTGTGTTGTGCAGATGTGCTGGTGACTGCACTGAGCTTACGCAGCAGACAAATTGTATGTAATGGTTTTCTGCCTTTCTGTAAAGCATGATTACAGAGGACAACCGAAGTGCGTACCTTGTTTTCTGTAACGTTGCTGCCTGTTGATAACCATGTGTTTAAATCTTACTTTTGTCACTCGACACCAACGTAATAAAGCTCCGTGTAAACTACTTGACCTAGAAATAAAGAAGGAAAAGTGTAATGAGATTCTGCCATCTGAGTGCTCAGTGAGAGGAGGTTCTGGGTTCTCCTCCCCCAAGGGATGCTTTGGTGGGGTTCTAGATTCAAGGCAGTGCTGGTAAGCAGAAAGTTTATAAATCGGCATGGTTTTTAATTGTAATAATCTCAGAATCTGTACAAGACAACTCTTGCTTCATCTGCAATGATGATTTCCAGGGAAGAAAGTTGAGAATATCTTGTGTTGGGGAATTTGGTATGTTTAATGCTCACAGATGGCCGGGCCATGTGGGGAGCTCAGGGTATTGCTGCTTCATTGTTAATTCACACACAGAAGTGATTGATAGCGGTCTGTTTGGGTTTAATCTATGCAGCTTTGCATGACAGCTTGTCCTACAGAAAGACAATGTGCCAACTTCCAAATGGCAGTGATTTAAAACTGCTCTGTATTTTGCATCCTGCCCCAGGAAGCTGAAGAACTGCTCTCATCGAGTTGCATGAGCTTAACCCAAATAGTGCATCTCTAATTACTCATATAATTGAATAACAAACCGACATTTGCACTCCTATGTTTTATTGCTATTTTCTGCTGTTACAAAAATGCACAAGTGCCACACTGCCCTTTTCTCCTCCCCAGCCAACTCCTCCTTGCCCCCAGGGGGTGGTTGGGGATTTATGTGCTCTGGTGGCTGGAGTTGTGTATCCATATGTACAGAGTTAGGGCGGATGTTTCCTCTGAGGGGAAGGGCTGCATAACTGGTCCTATGGGAAGAGCAGAAATGGCCAAAATCAGACCTTTCAGGTTCTGCTCTTTTCTCCATTTTGTTCTTGGCTGGTACAACCGCGGGCTATGGCCCATGGTTTTCTTTCTGAAATGAGTTTTTTCTTGTGAGAGCTTTTCTTCAGAGACCTTTATTGAGATGCCCACAGTGCCAGTGCGTGTCCCTCCCTGCTAGCTTGTCTGTCTGTCTCAATCATCTTCTGACACATTCCAGCTCAATTTTACAAGGTTTGTGGTCTTAACAGTCCTTAATTAAAATTTAGTGAAAATAAGTAAGCCTGAATATGTAAATATGACTTGTCCATTAATGAACGGCTGCTAGCTGAGAGATGACGGAGCTGCTCAGCCTTGTGGAAAAAGTGCTCCTCAGGAGCCCGGGCTGTGTGTGACCGTGAAGCTCCTGCTTTGCTCCGGTACCTTCATTACTTGAAACCTGCGACTGGTCATTCATGTCAGGCAATGGCAGTGAACAAACAGAGTAAAACACTCAGAGTGTTGGGTCAGGGACCCATGGAGCCAGGAGCATCTCCAAGCCCCACCGATGCCATGGACAAATTGTATGATGCTATGACATCACTTGGGGCCAACAGTAAGTGGTTGTGTAGTACAAAGCCAGGTTGGATGGGGCCCTGGACAGCCTGAGCTGGCAGAGGCAGCCCTGCTTATGGCAGAGGATTGGGACTGGGTGGATTTTAAGGTCCCTTCCAACCCAAGCCATTCTATGATATGACTCTATGGCTTATTATAACAGATCTGAGCTACAGGGAGGGCAGCCTGACTGGGAATTTCGTAAGTATTCTCAGAACTAATAAGTAAGTTGAAACTTTAAATATTTTTTTTCCTTAAAGAAAAGAGAAACTGCAACCAGATACATACACGAACTTCAACAAGACCAAGGGCCAGGTAGTCTGTAGTCAGCACTGGTGAGGCCTCACCTCAAGTACTGTGTTCAGTTTTGGGTCCCTCACTAGAAGAAAAACATCGAGGCCTTGGAGTGTGTCCAGAGAAGGGCAATGAAGCTGTGAGGGGACTGGAGCACAAGTCTTACGAGGAGTGGCTGAGGGAGCTGGGATTGTTTAGTCTGGAGAAGAGGAGGCTCAGGGGAGACCTCATTGCACTCTACAATGACCTGAAAGGAGGTTGTGGTGACGAGGTGGGGGTCGGCCTCTTCTCCTGCCTATTAACAGGACAAGAGGGAATGGCTTCAAGTTGCACCATGGGAGGTTCAGGTTGGATATTAGGATATTATTGGATATTCCTTCTCAGAAACTGGTGAGGCACTGGCACAGGTTGCCCAGGGAGGTGGTGGAGTCACTGTCCCTGGAGGTGTTCGAGAAATGTGCAGATGTGGCTCTGAGGGACATGGTTAGTGGGCATGGTGGTGATGAGTTGACAGCTAGCCTGGATGATCTCAGCGGTCTTTTCCAACCTTAAGGATTCTGCAAATCTACAAAATAGCTGGAATGCTTGTTTCCCTGTGTCAGAGTGGCACAGATTTGGCCACAGGAACTCAGCCTGTTCCTTGAAATTATACACATACACACATCCATCCTGCTCCTCACCTGGAGCTCTGATTTTGCTAAGATATTCATGGGGTGAGGGAATAGAAAGAAGGCTCTACTGTCTTGAAACAGCAAGATGTGTGATAGTATTGTGAGGTATTTTATTCCCTTTTGTTGTGAGCAAAGCTGTAAGCCATTTTATACATCGCATATAGGTAAGCATTTAACACAGTGAATAGCCAGAAGAAAAGTTGGGGGCAGCACTGTCCCAGCTCCATCTCCCACACTGACATTCAGGCCCCTGTGCCTATCATTAGGTTTCCCCAAAGGCCCTGAGTGGTGACAGATGATAGATGGGTTTCCAGCATGCTGTTCTGCTGATGGACATTTGGTACTGATTTCATGATGAAGTGTTTCTTAAAGCATAAGGAAAAGCATCTAATGAGAGCAGGCTTTGTGCTGACACCCTTCTGAATGGGCCAACAGCTCATCCAAGGACGGTGCTAGGTGATGTTAGGGCCGGGTATACAAAACGGGCATTTCTGCTGCTGAAACTCCATGTGTTACCAGAACACCCCACAAATTAATTACACAAAGCTGTGGTTCTCGGAGCACACAGGTTGGATTTTTTTTTCTTCAAGTTTGTAAAACAAACAGCAGAACGTCACCACAGCCTTTAATTTCTTCTTGTACATACCATTCACAGTACATTAACAGCCCAAACAATATTGCACTGGATTATTTTAATTTTGTTTCACCTTGCAAGTACTATTCACTTTCCCAAGCCAACAGATGATCAATTTGGTCAACTTGCACCGAGAAAATGGTTCGATGGGAATCCTGTAACTTGTTTATACCACATGGATCTGTAACCTCAATGGGAAATGAGAGCAAGCTGTAAACTGTTTCTTTGTTAAAGATAGAAAATTAGTGATTCCTTGTTGAGTACATTTAGAAAGACTGGAGGAAAAAAAAAATCTGAAAGTTACTTTGTTCCTGCTAGACTGCTTGCTGTAGGTAGAATTAGAGTCCGTACTGTGAAAGTCCATCTACATTTAAAACTCCAGCAGTCTACAGGTTAACATCATGGTAAAAAAAAATAATATATTTTTATGTAAAGAGAAGAAATAGTGTTTGCCTCACAAGAGAAAGTTTTCAGATCGTGGAGTCGGTTTTTTTAGGTGCAATCTCTGAGGCAACAAAAATGTCTTTTGGCATTTGGCACTCTAATAAGGACAATATTTTAATACTGGCACAAGCTAAAAACAGCACAGAATGACAAAATACAAGACATGAACGAAACGCAGCCACGGGGATGGTGTAAGCTATTTTCAACATATGGAAAACTGAAATAGTTTTGCTGAGGAATTGCGGATGTTTCTGCAGAACCTTACTGGTTGGTTTTTCTCTTTCCTTTTACCAAATTTCAGTTTTACTAAGCTCCAGGGGGGGGGAAAAGTTTCCAATGTCCTGTAGAAAACCGGCAGCTGCTGTGGCGCTCAGTAGGTGTGGGGCTCCCGGTGGCTCAGGGCGCGTGTGCGCAGGGCCGAGCTGGTGGCACTTCGGATCACCTCCATCCATCTGCGAGAGGGGACAGAAAAGCAGAAGGGTGACAAGATCCTAAGGAAGGATTTCTTGAAAGATTTTCTCCTCCTGGTCAATGTCTGGGCTATTGGTTGTAGAAAAGTGTTATTTTCCGTGCCCAGCGGGGGAGCATCATGCTTGCTGCTGTATTCCCTATCCAAGTTAAGAGGCTACAGATCCAGAAGTACACACGAAAGGAGGTTGAGAGAAGATGAATGGGGGAGAGGGGACCCAAAATTCATCAACTTAACTTAACAGTGGTTTTACTTGGTTTTTTTTCTTCAGGATGGTCCAAGTGATGAGCAGCTGAAAATAACCACTCTGTTCTAAAGCAAAACCACATCATGTAGCTGCAGTTACTGCTTCTTCCAGAACTGAGAAAGAACTTTTGTGTTTTCTTCCAATTTTACTCATTTACTTAATTACCCCTTTTCCCACCATATATAGCTTCAGACTGACATGGCTACAACCGAACCATAGCTTTCTTGACTGTGAGAGGACAAATCTTTGTCACATTTGTGTGAAACATTAAAGGGCTAAAATAATTCCCAGTATGAGTAAGCTCAAACCACAACTGAGGAGGAGCGGGGTGCCCACTTCCCAGCTCTCCATCTATCTGGAATTCTGTGGGATGTGTAAGAAAGAGCTACGCTCTGCAGCGGCAGAACAGAGTACGAGCAGCAGGTTCTGTGAAAAAGCTGTGTTTTGTTTCAGGTGTGGGTGTTGCAGGGAGTTGTACAGGAGGGAGAGAAGCGACTCTGCTAGTAAGAAGTCTGCTTACACGCTTCTTTGAGCCTGGCATACAGTATGCCCTGTGCAGGCAGCTTCAGTAATTCAGAAGGGAGATTTTTTGCACACAACTCAGCTTTGCAGTCATTACTACTACAGTTGCTATAGCTTCTGGTGCTACCGGGCTTAAAATTTCTGTAAGCACTTTGAAGGGCGCTGCCTTTCATTCTGTTGAACTACAAGCCTGTGTTACTGAATCAACTCAGTAGACACTGTACTAGCTGACTTTGGGAACAAATCCAGGAATTTAAAAAATACCCTCTTTCAGAAGAGTGACTGACTTACCTTTCAAACGTGTATTCATTTTCAGCCCTGAAGTAGTACACGTGGGATTTGAAATGCAGCTTGAAGACATAATCTTTGTGAATGTTTTCAGATTCAGAAGGAATGGTGAGAGAATATCCCAACAGAGGAAGGCTGGCTAAGGGATGATTGTCCTGAAAAGCAATGGTGAAAGGTGCTGTGAGATCAACTGCTCTCAAGCAAAGGCAGCACGTAAGTGAAATGGAGAACAGATATGCAGTCATTTAAAGGCTCTCCATTAGAAATGCCATGAAACAACCACTGTGGCTTCAGTGGAGAGGGGCAGTCAGAACTGCTCTGTACGCCAATGGGGCAGCACCCACCACTGATGATGGCTGCTCTCCTTGCTCCCACGCTGGAAACAGAAAGCCCTACCCAGCCATGTTACCTGGTGCGATTTGTAGAAGAACATGCAGAAGTTGGTGAACACCACCCAAAGCTTCTGCCACCCGTTGCTGTTCTTGAATTTCCTTAGGAGGTTTCCGGACAGCTGATTCTGAAACAGATCAGTAGTAGTCAAATAAAGCAGTGAAATGCACACTGCAGAGACGTATGAGCAGATGCAAAGCAGCCAAGCCCCACGGAAAGGATGTTTGCATTTCTGCTTAACTTATTGAATGCCATCACTTTGGCAGTAAGCATAGAACCAGAAGTACCCACCACTCCTTAAGTGAGGGCCGGCCACAGTTTAATCACCGTAAGAACAATGATCTGCTTTTAGCATATGTGGCCTTGCCACACGTGAAGGTGTTCTGGCCAAATGAATGGGTTTTTCTACAACTAAGCAGTACTTTGTAATATGTTTGTGCTCGTAGCTGGGTACTTCCAAAAACTTCCAACTACTACACTTATATTTTTTGAATGGCGGTGGCCATCAATAATGTATCAGCAACCATCAGTCAGTCTCGTTATCCTCATCTGTGTTCTTTTCAAATGATTGATACTTAAATAGAACAATGGAAACAGAAAGGCTGACATGAATTTGGGATGTAAAGGAAAATCATGATGTACTTCAGCACTGCAGACAGAGGTTAAGCTCTCAGTACACAGCAAGTTAACACGGGAACTTATCAAACACACCGACTATTTGCCTTATTCTGAGCTGGATCTGGGGTACTTTACAACAAGGAGGAGGAATACCAATTATTTAACCATCATCTGGATCAAAACAACTGCTCACACAACAGCGCAGAAACTAATAATTTAATCTGTAATGCTTAATGCTCCAAGTCTGGTGGTCCCAATTCACCTACTACAGACTAAATATTCACCAGCCTGGGGTGTGCATTAAGGCCTTTGCGTTGGGTAATGCCATGCTCTGCTGACACTGTGACCTAAGTTACAGGCACACGCCTTCATTTTCTGTTACCTCGTCACTCTGGAGGATATCATAAAAGGACAGGCTTTGCATTCGGTACCAGCAGATACATGAAATGGAAACAGGTCGCTGGTCACTGATCAGTCCAGCAGGTAGGGAAGTACAGTCACTGACAGAGAGAGGATCTTCTACCACGGGAGAGACAGAGAGGAGGGAGAGACACAAAGAAAATGAACGGTAATGCTGAAGTGAAAGGCACCAAGAGAACGATGTGAGCATGAGCGTGAGCTGCAGACACTGAGCAGCGGTGGAGCTGGAGATGCTTTCACAGGACAATGAATGGCTCCAGTGTGCTCCATGGTCCTCACTGCTGTGCCTGCACTCGGCTGAGTCACGGGGAGGAACAAAAATGAAGAGCAATGAGCCCTGATGCTGGGTATGGAGGTTTGCCTGACTAAACGTTTCAACTGTTTGAATTAATCACCAGTTTAAAACTATTCAATATCCGCTTATAGTAAGCCCTATGCTTTAGGGAAAAATGTGAGACCTGGTTCCATGCTGAGCTCTTCCACCTTTGCAGGACTTAAGGGCAGAAAGAGCAGAAAATGCACCTGCATGGGATCACTGTGAGGTTCTGCAGTTAGTGTTTTCTTACAGGGAATCATTTTTTGGATTAAGTTTCAGCAACTCTTCTGCTAAAATCAGAAGCGGTTTCACAAACTGAACTCTATCTGTCCTTAGCTCTGAGTCAGGGCGTCCTCACCAGAGCAGTAAGGAGTTGGTACCTCTGGACTGCCCAGGAGGAGAGGTCAATGGAGTTTTAAGGTCCCCTGCACCATCTCCATTGAGCACACACTTTCATGTGATGCTTTTACCTCTTCCATTGAGTGCACACTTCCACATGATGAGGACCACGACAAAGCAGTCAGAGCTTCCTGCAGCAACCCTCTGGTGCTGGAGGGACACCCAAACACCTCACCCTGAAACCAACAAGGCCCTAAGAGTCTTTCCCTTCAGTATGGGAGAAGTCCAAGTCTGGCTCTCATCCACTGAGCACAGGGTTAAGGAACGTGTATCAGATGGACTCAGCTGTGATCAGGGAAACAAGAAAGGTATTTATTTTGAGATGAAAAATGCAAAAAAAGGAAAAGCAGATGAGACTGAGCAATGAGAGAAGGTTCCAGAAAGGATGGCTGGGTAAAGAAACAGAAGTTAGTACTACACATAACCAGACCTGGCTGCAGCAGATAGAGACAATATCCTTTCAGCTCGAGCAATGACTTAATGCCTCTGTAAACGACAGCATTAAGGCAATTTGATCCGCTTTAAGTTTTAAAGACCATCAGCACTTTTTGGACAGTTCCTCTATAAAATGACTGCTCTAACTGATTTTAAGAAGGTGCACTTAGGCAGTGAGGTTGTGTGCCTGGACTGACGACTCGTGCTGCCGTTTGAGGTAGGGGAGCAGTTTAGCGGTGTGCCTGAAACGTCCCCGAGAGGAAACCAAGGAACACCTCACTTCTTAAGGGGGAGCAAAAAGGAAATTGTCATTGGAGAGCGTGTCTGGAGCTGCAGCGCAGATGGTTCTGAGGCCGATACCTCCACAGCAATACTAAAGTCGATCATTGAAACGCTGGTATTTCTGTGCCAGCAGACGTGCACCGTAGTGTTGCCACGGTGTGGTGACTGACGTTCGAGTGAGGTGCGGGATGCACTGAGGTCGTCCTCAGATTCCTGGTCTACAGTAGTTTCATCAGGAGACTCTATGAAATGCAGGGAAAAAGCATCTTTCTTCTTCTATGCAACAACATATATAATTGGAAAAATTAAACAAATCAAATCTGGTCACAATGTGGTGAACCAGTTTTAAAGTACACTTTTAGGAACAGTTTTTCAGAGATGCTAACTGGGTTATTTTTATGTGTTTCTGCCAACGACCACTGTGCTTGGTTGGTGCTTTTAATGCCTTACAAGGACAGGCACTGCCCAAGTCTTGTAAAACACTTCCTAACATCATTAAGCTCAAGACACTTTTCTATTCAGTACAACTTTCTGCTAACATCAGCAAGAACATTACAATGGCAGACATATAAATATACATATCTCTCAACTTCAAATGTATCAATCTGACTTGTGGCCAGCATATTTCACCACTCTGCTTAGAAGCAGTCACCAGCTGTACCGACTGAAATTAACCAAACCTCCTCTCCAACATTTACTTACTGTTGTCGGGGGGGCTGCTGGCCAGCAGCTCGGGGGCAGGGTCGCTGCTTTTCTCTGCCAGGTCTATTGCCATCTGAATGTCCTCGCTCCATTTGTCCATTTCAGCTCGGGTACTGATAATGAAAACACAGGTTTTAATTGCTCTCATCCAGGCTGAAAGCAAGCTCTAAGAAATAGTGCTAAGCTAAAAGAGCTTCCTTTTAATTCAAATAAACAAATAAAGACCTGAGATGCTAGTTGCTTCTCAAATAATTTAGTTTTGGTTCTGCCTTGCACAACTGCCACTCTATTTTGTCTCATTTGCTTTTTTTATTTTTGTTTTGGCAAGTGACTTCACAGAAGATTATGCCTTGGAAATTGTTTTAGGAGCAAATCCCAACAAAACAACATCTATTGGCTCACCTACCTGTCCCACTCTGAAAGCCACAGAGGAGGACAGTTTACAGTTCAACAGTAACTGTGTAGGCTGTCTCCATCGAATTACCTTGCCGCAACGATTATGGACTGCTGTTGACCTCGTAGTGTTAGACAATGAGGAACCCCCCATTCCTCTTCACTGTCTTCAATCTGAGAGAGAAAAGGCAAAATGCAATCAGACTGTAGCAAGTAATTACCACTTAAGCTGGAACAGTGAACTGAGCAAACTCTTACCACTGGGGGGCAGCAAGAGGTGTTGAGAGAAAATCAGTTACTTGTGGTATTGATTATCTAACAGTATGAAATAGATACAAGAACATGAGAAGTTCCAGTAAAAATAAAGGGGGAAATTGAAGTTTTGAAACTAGAAAAAAATATTTCCTACATCATACTGCAAGAAGGGGTAATGCTAACTAAGTGCTACTCAGCTTGAATTGTCTATTTTCCAGGAGAATTGCAAAAGGTCTCAGAATGGCATACTGCTGCCTGCAGTCTCCCACTACCTCAGCTTTAAGATATATAGACAGAAATGTTAGGAAACAATTTTTCCACAGAAATGAAATCGTTGCTAACGATTATTTGCCTCCAACAGCGTGCCTATGAGCAATTGGTGATTAACTACTTGTAAGAATCATGATTCAATTTGTGGTTTAAAAAAATGAAGATCCAACCTCATGAGAATTATTCTGCATTATGAGGAAGTTGTCCCCCCAGACGTCCTTTTTCATTTTTGCCACACAACCACCTTTGCATAGAAGGCTTCAAGACCACATGCTGAACCCAGCACAGACCCACCAAGCACTGTGCTTTGTCTCTGCTGAAACTGCAGAACAAACCCACAACTTCTCTGAACCTGAGAACAACCCCTTGCTACTGCTCTCACTTCAGAAGCAACTGAGCAAGCAATTAAGATGGGACCTTAAATGACCAAGTAAGCATGAATCCAAGCTCTTACAATACTTACTGTCATGCCATACAGTGGCAGATGCCCATGGACTTTAAACTGATTTGATGCTGTCAGGCCTCTACTTGTGTACAACAAAATATCATTAAACTAAAAAGCAAGAAAAAACATTATTAGAACTATGTAAGCATATGTGTAGAAAAAATAATAATCAAAATAGCAAACACCAGAAAACTAACCAGTACTGGCAGTCCTAATGCAAGAATCCAAAATTGCAGAATCACAGAATGGCCCGGGTTGGAAGGGACCACAAGGATTATCAAGTTCCAACCCCATTGCCACAGGCAGGGCCACCAACTTCCAGATCTGGTACTAGACCAGGTTGCCCAGGGCTTCATCCAACCTGGTCTTGAACACCTCCAGGGATGGGGCATCCACAACCTCTCTGGGCAGCCTGTGCCAGCACCTCACCACTCTCTCTGTGAAGAATTTCCCCCTGACATCTAATCTAAACCGTCCCTCCTTGAGCTTAAAAACATCCTCCCTTGTCCTATCACTACCTATCAGAATAAAATGTTGATTCCCCTCCTGTTTATAATCCCCTTTTAAATACTGGAAGGCTGCAATGAGGTCTCCTCACAGCCTTCTCTTCTCCAGGCCGAACAAGCCCAGCTCCCTCAGCCTCGTCTTTGCAGGAGAGGTGCTCCGGCCCTCTGATAATCTTCATGGCCCTCCTCTGGACCCTTTCAAAAGCTCCACATCCTTCCTGTGCTGGGGGCCCCAGACCTGGACGCAGTACTCCAGATGGGGCCTTACAAGAGCAGAGTAGAGGGGGACAATCACCTCCCTGTCCTGCTGGCCACCCCTCTTCTGATGGAGCCCAGGCCTTCCAAGCTGCAGGAGCACACTGCTGGCTCGTGTTCAGTTTTTCACCCACCAGAACCCCTCAGGTCCCTCTCCGCAGGGCTACTCTCAAGGAACTCTTCTCCCAGTCTGTATATGTATATGGAGTTACTCTGACCCAAGTGCAAAACCTTGCACTTTGCTATGTTGAACCCCATGAGGCTCACACGGGCCCACCTTTTGAGTCTGAGGTCCCTCTGGATGGCTTCACTTCCTTCTAATGTGTCAAACGCAGCACTCAGCTTGGTGTCATTGGCAAACTTGCTGAGGGTGCACTCGAGCCCATCAACGATGCCATTGATAATATGTTGAAGAGAAAATACTGGCTTCCACACTATCCCAGTATTACCTGTTGCTATCCCTGCCTTCCTTCCCAGCTAATCTCAGGCATATTCTGATAATTTTCCATTTCATGTCTTCTAATATTTTATTTTTTTAAATCTCTGGGTCAAAACTAACAAGGCACAGCAGTAAAACCAAATAAGACATTTCACACTCTGCGGTACTTTGAAGTAGAGGAAGATCAGCCTGTTTCATCATTGATTTTTTTCTGATTTGTGTGGGAAGATAAGAAAGCATGCCCCAATACATGTGTGTCCAACTTTACTCTTCAGTTGGCTATCTCGCACTCCATATACTCAGAAAGAAACTGTGAAACCTGCTTTAAAGTAGATGACTTTAGGGAATTGTCAAATGTTGAGCTGCATTATGTTGTATGCTGTTGTCATACAAATGGTCTGTCATCATTGGCTATGGGTCAAAAGAGGTTCTTCTCAAACATGACAGATGCATCAAGAGAATCATTCTTTGTGGTGGGAAGCATAACTCTCTCTACAGAGAGATTGCTGTACAACTCAACAGCAATAATTCATGAAGTGATACAGACTGGCCACTAGAGGGGGATTTAATTTTGCCAATAATTACACACGTAGTTGGAGTTGCAGAGTATTGATTCGGGCTTTTATCTCCAAAAAAGATTCTGGTGATTAAGGCAGATGAAAGACTTCTTTGACAGTGTGAGGAACTGCCAAAAACTAAGACTGACTTCAGAGTCTAGTCTTGATCTATTAACATTTTATACAATATCAAGGAATCATTTGGTAAGAACAACGGTGGTATGCAAGATAATAAGCACCGCATTCACTAGGCTCTCATTTTCGTGCCTTTAAAGCTAGAGCAAAATCCTACCATGATAAAACTGCTGGTTTTATTTCGGGCTCATTTGGGAGAGTAAATACTGAATGTTCCATAAAATCTAGCATGCTCACAAGCTTTTCTAGACACAGTCTTCACCTTTTGCCCACAAGAAGCCAAGGAAGAGTTTTCCTCTCCTGCTGCACTGACGCTTTCATATTCTACCCCATACTACTGGACTGTAAAATCCATTAACTCTGCTGGGCATCCCAGTCCCCCCGCATCAGTGGCTGAGCCACAGCAGTGCTGGGTTCCTGGGAGCAAGTCAGTTTCCAGAAGAGAAGAGAGGAGACACCATCCTGAAAATGGGGTGAGGAAAAATGTCTCTGAAAGAGTGGTGAGGCACTGGAATAGGCCACCCAGGGAGGTGGTGGAGTAACTGTGCCTGCAGGAGTTCAAGAAATGTGTAGATGTAGTACTAAGAAACGTGGTTTAGTGGGCAGTATTGGTGTTAGATGGATAGTTGGACAAGATGATCTCAAAGGTCTTTTCCAGTCTTAACAATCGTATTCTATTCTACGATCCCTCCTAGTGCAGGAATTTCTCAATCTATCTCCAGGTAAATGGGCTGGAACTGGACGGTTTGCAGAGAAACGTGGCTCTGTAATGTGTCCTGAGAGCATTATGGGATTATTTTTTACATCACCGGGAGTTACTC
>JACDJE010000273.1:1072797-1106037 GCA_016647715.1 Pavo muticus | reverse complement strand
CATTTCATTTAATGTATTCTTTTTTCCTAATATTGAAAAAGCCTCTTGATGAGGCTAGAATGCTCTTTCAAAGGCTGCTGCTCAAGCTGTGAATGTAACAGGATTTCCTTATGAAATTTTGTACCAAATAAGTGACTGAAGCTACTTTTTTGAATTAAAAGCATCCCATCTTTCTAAATAAGTAAGAATGTAAACAAATGACAGGCAAATGACGGTACTGGGCAAGTGTGAAAATAGTACTGTGAGAAGTGTGGACATTATGCTGGAAATAAAACAGCTGAAATACATAGAGGCTTAAACTGTAACTATGAATATATGCATAAAATCTATTCTTCAGTTTTTGGCTATTGTTAGTGTAGTTGTACAGCAGCCTTTCAGAAGTGAGTTGACTTGTAATTTCTAAGTAATTTGAAATGAATGAGATCTAAGCCTGTTATTAGTTGCCCTTTGAGTGCAGATGAAGGGCTTGCTTAGAGAAATTTTCTTGGAAAAGCTATATATAAATATATGAATTCTAAACGAGGCATCAAATTGTATTATTTAGAAGAAAAGTGGATTTGGTTCAACGTTTACATGGAGCAACTTTGCCCTCTCATTCAGGAAAAAAGGTGCCTATAATAATAGGCTATTAAATAGGCTATGTATAAGTTCAGGATGTGGGTGCTGTTTTGTTTTATTTTTTACAGCTTGTTTAGAGCACACCATCTTCCTGCATGGGCACTCAGTCAGTACTGTAATATGCTTTTCTTAAATTTCATGCCTGTCTCATGCTTGAGTTATGAGCAGCAATAAATTACCCCAGAGTAAAAGAGCATGCAGAATCAGTTTTTAGCTATTCCAAACAGATACTTGACATAAAAGGCAAGAGAGCTGGCTCTAAGTGTGGTTATTTAACTGCAGTAACTTTTCATAATTGAAAGCAACACCTTCATTTAAAAGCATAGTAAGCTGAATTAATGTTTCATTACGCACACGTTGGCTTGATATCTAGTATGAGAGAGCTTTACTGTGCATGTGTATTCAATGTGTTAATTCTTGGGTTTCATTTTTAGATGAATCTGCAGCTTCATCAAACCTTTATTCTCTTAAAAATATTGAAGATGTTAGAGAATTCTTGGGAAGGCACTGTGAGAGATTTGATAAATACATAGGATCTTTCTACCGAACATTTAAAGAACACGAACGGAAAAGCCTCCGCCACTACATAGTCAGTATCTTGCTGCTTGCTGCTTAATTTACTAAGTATAATTCACTTCACTGCTTTGGGTGTCTTTTCCTGTTAAGATTTTCTATGTCAGAATAGTCCAGGGAGGAAGGTAGGAAGGGATAAAAGAATTTGTAACTGTGAATTACTGCATCTTGACCATTATATAAATGCAGCTCTAGCTAAAGACCTCACTGTGCTTTTGTTGATTCTGTATGCTTCTAAGTCAGGGAAGCTCTCCTTTCTTTGCTCTTTTATGCTTTGTTGCTTCATATCATTAACCAAAATCTACTTTTTCTTTTCCCTCCTAGGATTCTGTCAGTGCACTTTATACCAAATGTCTCCAGCATCTTCTGAGAGATTCACACTTGGTAAACACGTCACTAAATACATAGTATGTAGCATTACTTAAGAAATAAATCATTTAACTCTCTTGCTGTTTATGTGGCTTTTCCTTTTTTAGAAGATGCTTGCAAAGCAAGAAGAACAGATGAATCTGATTAAACAAGCAGTTGAAGTAAGCATCTGAAATGAAGGAAAACAATTGGCAAGCAATTTTAGCTGTCCCTTTCATGTCTAAGCTACTGTTTTTTTTTTTCCAACAGATGTATATCCACCATGCTATTTATGATCTAGTCTTTAAATATGTGGGGACTATTGAGGCAAGTGAGGTAAGCTTTGTTTGATTGCTGAAGATTAATTACATTAATCCAATGCATTTTAAAAACTTATTGCCTTTCTGTTGATTAGGATGCTGCTTTTAACAAAATCACAAGAAGCCTTCAAGACCTCCAGCAAAAAGACATTGGAGTAAAGCCTGAGTTTAGGTGAGTGTTAGTTTTTGAGCAGTCACTGAGATCCTGTCTCAAATAGGTTTCTGGCAGGCCAAAAAGTTATCCTTCAGACAATAGTAAATTTATTATGCTTTATTCTTTTGAGGTAGAAAAATTGTGTCATTTTAAGGCAGTTGTTTCATTTAACTTCTTTGCGTTTGGGGTTTTATGCCTCACATTCAATCTACAAGGTGCAGAAATGCAAGTGTAGGGTAGAGATAGAAATGTGCTAATACCATTCTTTGTTTCAGCTCTGAATAAGTTCAGACTTGAATTTTTGACATCCTGCTCAGGAGCTATGATGTATGTTGACAATTTCTTTCAAATTATTCCATAGTTTTAATATACCACGTGCGAAGCGAGAACTGAGTCAGCTGAACAAATGTACTTCCCCTCAACAGAAGTTACTTTGTCTACGAAAAGTGGTACAAATTATTATGCAGTCTCCTAGCCAAAGAGGTCAGTAAACAGTGAATTAAAATAAAACTCTGAGATTAGTTTTTTCTTAACATCTATGCACTGTGGTATATAAACACCTGTGTGAATTAGTCTTATGGGTTAAACAATTACATTGAGGTCTGCAGGTATCTAAATAAATCAAATCATTGCAACACGAGCACTTCAACACTATGATAAGAGTGAGCTGAGGTACTTGATTAACTGTATGTTTTAGCTGAGCATGTGACAAGCTTAAGTGGTCTAGGACTTTCTCAGGTAGGAAAAAAGTATCATCCATTTAAAACACTGAAGATTGCTGTTGGCTTATTCTTGTCTGTGCTCCGTGATAATCTTGAAATCAGAAGTCTAGAGATGTATCACTGCAAAATGCAGTGTTGGGGGGGGGAAAGGGTCAGGCAAACCTTATGTATGCTACATTCAGAGTGCCACTGTTGATTCTGTTATAGGAAAGTACAGACCTGTTGATCTGATTCTTATTTTATGTGCCTTGGAAAGGGAAGGTGCTTCCAATAGGCAAATGAGGTAGTATGCTAAAATACTACTTTCTTCACAGCATCACTTTCTTTCTCCAGGAAGGCCCTTGGGGTATGAAAAAAAAAAAAAAAAAAACACGTCAGTGGGCAGTGTTCACCTTCAAGTCAGTGTTCTGACTTCTCCAGTGAAGAAGGAGGGAATGCTAATTAAATATTGCAGCTGTATTTGTTTTTGGCTCCTGGCAGTCTATTTTTAGAGAGAGATTGAGAACATACTTTTGAAAGATGCCATTGGTTACTAGTCAACTGGGAGAGCTGACCATTAGTCTTAGGCAGAGCTGCATTTATAGGCATCAGTTTTGGTTTGAAATGTGAGATTACTAATATCAGATGTAAATTCTTTCTTTTAGTTAACATGGAAACCATGTGTGCAGATGATCTTCTCTCTGTCTTGCTGTATTTACTTGTAAAAACAGAAATCCCAAACTGGTATGTAACTTCTTTGGCTGTACAAAGCTCCATCATATTGTATGTAATGGTGCAGTGGGGTCAAACATTTCTGGACCTCTAGTAATAGCCTACCCAAAGTGTAAGAGGGGTGAGGTGATGCAGAAAATTAGTCAGATAAACAGCAAAGATGTGACAGAATTGAGGACTTACTGGGAATTCAAGTGTTGTTTGTTTTGATTCCAAGTCTGGAAAACTGTTGTAATGGGGGAATCTTCCATTTACTGGATCTGCATGTCCAGTGTGGACTTTGTACTGGTTCATCTGCATCTGCATTGGAACTGCAAAACTTTATGCAGCTTCTACTTGCTTGAGATACGTTATATGGAAAAATGTGATTTGAATGCTTAATTGCTTGCTAGCATATGCTCTTACAGTTATTTCATCTGTATAAACCTTTCACCTGTATCTGAACTGTAGTGTTAGTGTATCCCAAATCTCAGTTGTTATTAATTTACCCTGGTACTTACGATGCTTGAAACTTGTGACACATTATTTCTTACTGTTGTCCTTGTCTTGTCCTTCAGATTTGTCCTTCATATTTGTTATATGTAGTTTTTAACTTTGTATCGCATAATGAAGAACTGAAGTGTTATGATCCTTCCACAAAGCTCAGAACAGCTATGATATTGCCAGCCTAACAATCTTTCTAGAAGTTTTTTTCTTAACTCACATTTAATATCTGTCTAGATTGTCTGAAATGAGCTATGATATTAAGGTATGTCATGGTAGTGTCAACTTCAGTGGTTCATGGTTTTAACTTTATTTCAGGATGGCCAACTTGAGTTACATCAAGAACTTCAGGCTTAGCAGTTCGGTGAAGGATGAATTGGGATACTGTCTAACCTCAATTGAGGCCGCAATAGAATACATACGACAAGGCAACCTCTCTGACAGATCAACAGTAAGCTACTCTTAAAGTCTGTCAAATGTGATTTTGATAAGGTTGTATGACTATGTACTACTGTGGGGGTAAATCCAGTCAGAAGAAGCAAACAGCTTACAAGTTCATTTTTCACACTTAAAAGATTAGGAGGCAGCTATACCTGAAGCAGAAGCTAAAATATTAGAATGAAGTACCAGTCCTGTAGCAACACTTGCTCACTGTACACTTTAAGGAGTAGTTAAATCTGAAGTAGATGTCTCTTCATTATGACTAGAAAAAATGACATCCTTTTTTTTTTTTTCAAGAGCTGAATTTTAAGAAAGTTTTTTAATACTTTCTGTCTTCATTCTGTTGTGGTTGTGAAAGCAATGCAGTACATCATAGTAGGCATAGCTTGAACTTAAACACATTTTTCTTGGAATTTTAAAAAGCTTAGCTAGCAGAATGAAGATTTACTGGATAATTTTACATTACATTGCAGTTGAAGTTCTTTAAAAGTAAGTGTTTGCAGTGCACATAACTCCATTACACAAAGTTGATAATTTAGTGGGAGTGCAGGACTGTATCATATTAGATGGTGCTTGAAGGTCAAATCTGTTTCTCAGGATTTCTAACACAGCAGGGACTAGAAGTTTGTGGATCCGTTGCAGCTAGACCTTCTGTCAATCAGGTCTAATCCCTTTGGGCTGGTCCAGAATGATATTGATGTGACTTTAGAAACTTTTGTGCTCTGAAAACTTTCTAGCTTATTAAAGATAACCAATCTTGCATCTTCTGCTTAAAAGAAAATTACAAGTCTACTATTGCAAAACTATTTTTTTCATGCTCTGTTGTAGAAATCAAAAGTAGCTAACTCAGAACCAGTATGAATTTGATGTGTCTCAGTCTGTCCAACTGCAGAGTACTGGAATGTAATTGCAGGAGCCAGTGGCTCAGTGTGTGCAGGGCTTGGGATGGGACAACCTGGGGCACAATCTTAAACACTTAACTATCATTTTAGTCTTTTTGCTATTTGTGGTTTTGTTTTTTGTTATTCTCTCCATGAATTTGTCATACATGTGTGTGTTTTGTACACCAAAAAAAGCACTCTTCCTTTTTATGTGTAAAGAAATTATGGTACTTGTTTGCAGTGTTGTTTCAAATTGTTAAGGAAAAAAGAATAAAAATGTTAGTTTAAAAGGAAAACAACTTGCCAGTCAATTTTGCTTCCTGCAGTCACTTGGCTAACATTAATTATTAATACACAAATAGCAGTGCTAATGGTCTGGAAGGAGAACTGGAGCCAAAGTAGAATTATCTTCCACAAAAATGTCAGCAAGTTGAAGAAAATAAAAACTGCTTCTGATGAAGTGCCTGTTCCTATCTCTTCTTACACAGCTAAGGCTAGTTTTTTTTCTGTGAACTGGAATTGCCCTCAGTGGTTATAACTTCCTGGTAAGTGTCACTGCCAGTAAGATACTGCACTTATTTATCTGGGAGATGCTTGTCTTGAAAGATGAGGTACATCTCAGTCTGTGTGAGGGCAGTCCTATGCTACTTACATAAGTGTCTGCACCAATGTACAGTGTTCAGAAGAGCAAACTTTCCTCCATACCTCAGCTGGGTCAGCTCCAGACCTGGACTTGCTAGTTCCCTGCTTTCTGCCTTTCCACTTACGTATAAGAGCAAGCAACAGGAACTCTCCACACCTCCTTTCACAGCAGTCAGCATGACTTGAAGACTAGATAGGGGGGGAAAAAAAAGGAGAGCCTTGAAGACAAGGAAATAAGTCACTCCATGGTCTCTAGCACAGGTTAAAAGGAAAGACCATTGTCTCTACTGCAGGTAGAAAGGAAAGGTGGCACACACAGTTTCTGCCTCTTTGTTGTAGCAGATAGCCCCACCATGGGAACTGAAAAAAGGGAGTAAGGAGATTTCTGAACACAGCAGAAACTTCTGATGGAATTGCTCTCCCTTCAAAAACCTAGCAGTTTAGGTATTTCCTTTATTCTGTGATAAGGGAGATCTGCTTTCTGCTTAAAAGCAGCAGTTGTCAGATTGATGTCCCACAGCTTCCATTTCCAGATTGTGCTCGAAGGGTTTCAGGCTCTGAGCAAGAACATTGCTGTGCCCTGGGCCTTCGTTACAGCTCCTCATGTGGCTGTGTTTAATTTTATAGTTGGCTTCAGATGGCGTTTCTGATGGCTGACTAATGCTCTTGTCCGATCCCTAATGAAACCAGCTACAGAAGGAGAACTCCACAGGGAGCTAATGCACACTGTGGGATAATGGTATATCATCTTCATGTCAGTAAGAAAATTGCACTTAAGAAAGGCTTACTCGGTCCTTCACTAAGGATGATACAAGTCTTGGAGAGACATTTTCAGTGTGGGTCAAAAGGAGGAGAGAAGCATGGAACTGATGGCGTGGAGGACTACATTTTATCTTCTGGTGCTTGTCGAACTTGTTTAATAGGTTTTCAGTCTAATAAATATTGGACCCTTGTTAAGTTCTTGTGCACAGCTAATACATAGTAAGACCTAATTTAGAGAGTTGAAGGTGGATATGAAACAGGGACTTGGTTGAAGCCACACACAAGAAAATAGGTAGCATTTAGATTCTTGTATGGAAAGAGCTGTAGATGGCCATAGAGTTGGAACTGAAGAAGTGCATGTAGAAGGGCAGGAAATGAAGTCTCTAACACAAGCTGAGGTTAATAAGGTTCAGGGAGTGGAGTGAAGATGGGGTGAGAGCTCACAAGCTGTAAATTGTTATTGGTGAAATTATTCTGGATAGGTTGCTGTATAGAGACTCCTCTTCGGGTACAAATATCTTTATGTATAGAGAATCGCATCAGATGAAAGCATCATTAATGTTTGGTTGTAGATTAAATAAAGCTTAGATACAGCTGTCATACCTGATAAAGTCCCACTCTAAGCAAAACTTTATTTTAATTCCTGGAGTGGGTGTTGAGTTGTTACAAGCAATTTTGTCTTTGAAGGACTTGTTTTGGTGTTTTAACCAATTCTCGATTCTTGTGCCATTCCTTTTTTCACCTTCTTATAAGATATGTAGTTTCACCTGTAATGGACTTATTCCTGACTCACGTAATAAAATGGCAGTCTTATCTCTCCACATAAGCATTACTGTCTTAAATGGCTCCCTGTGTTTTTTCCACATTTGAAATGCTTTTCATGTAAAACACACCATGAAAGGGACAGTATTAAAGCTATGCTAAGTTTTGCTGCTTTTGGAGATTCTCTATAAAATACAAAGCATGCGAGCAGCTAATGAAATTCTTGAGTGATTTCAGTATTAAAGCTTTAACATTTTTCATAGCTAATAAAAATTTTTGATCAAATATTTTTTTAATGGAAGTTATTCCTGATCACACAGATCAATCTATCCAAGAACATCAGTGATCGTGTACTTCATTATTCTGAAAAGATAGATGTGGGTATCTTTAGCTGAAATGTCTAGATTTGAAAAACTGGTGAATGCCACCCTCATGTCTCTAAATTCAAAACCAATAAAAATGATTTTGTATCAGCCAACGACTTTTTCTTCATAATAAGGTGAAATCTGAGCTAACAGTTTTTCTTCTGTTATTATAGAAAAAGCAAAACAAATAGCATAAATAGCTGAACACAGCATGCATACCCGAATAGTTCAGGCTTTAAAAGCTGTCAGTTAAATTAGCTACGCTGTTAGGAAGGGTGATCTTATAAACATACAACCAAATGACCGTGTAGACATGTTAAGATTGTACAGACTGACTGACTACTGAGTTTACAAAGATACCATGCGTTTTATAAAGGAGGTTTTAATATTGTGTTAGAGAACAAATCCACGTCCAGGTTGTAGCTGCTCAGTTTCTACTGCAGTCTTGGATTATTTATCCATTTAAAAATCCCAACGTTTGAAGTATTGAAGGAAGTTCTATTTATAGATAATGTACTGTGGAGTATAGATCTGAACTTTTCATCTCTGTAGACCTCTCAAATGTTTCTAACAACCTTACTGGATTTAACAACAGAGGATTTTTTTGAGGCGGCATTGCAAGAGAGGTGCTGATTTTGAGACTTCCTTGATGAAATTTCTAGAAAATCTGAATTCTTACTGATCATAATTTTTAATTTTTACTCGTGAATGGGTATATTGGTTATTTATTTATATATTTTATCTTCAGGACTCTGACAGGCTGTATGACAAGCTGCTTTTAAGACAAAGGATGAACTTTTTGTCCCAGATGTCTACTACTCCAATAGATTGCTTATTTAAGGTGAGTAACTTTTTTGGCAAAACTATATACGTACTTATACATACATACTTATTTCATATTTATATACTGTCTTTTGTTCCTTTTTCTGAAACGTAGCACAGCGTTGATTATATTAGTACTGCAAAATATATTTTAGTAGTTGTTAAAAGTATGTTTGTGTTTCTGTGCCAAAATGTTACCAAGTTAACATGACTTTATGAATTCTGATGCCTAAGAAATATGGACTCAGATGACGATGAAATGCTACTGCTGTTGGTATTGATCAGTCCATTTAAAGCACATATATAATGCTAGTAATTGCTTGTGTCTCACTACCTTTAGTGCTTAACATTGAAGAGATTGCTGAAATAACTTAAATGTAGTCACCTGATAGCTACTTCATATTATGTGCTTATCTCTAATGGTCATTCTAAACGAATTTTCCCTGTACGAGGAAACAAAGCAGAGCTTCTAATTATATGTGTTTGCTGCTGATGGCTAGAGACGTAGTAATTTTATAGAAACGTTTTTGCACAGAGGGAGCTCAATTTTGTGACCAAGTCTAATTGTTTTAATTTTTTTTATAGAAAGTGAGGTAAGCCAAGAACAGATTATTTTTAATGCTGAATGCCCATTAAAGGGTTTTGTGCTGTGACATTGTTCATTTCTGCTTTCTAATGGTTGAGTGTGTGTCTTTTTTGATCGGTTTCTTTGTTTTTGTGCTTCGGTAAATTGTTTTTCTTTTTTTCTAAATTTTTGTGAGGGTGGCTTTTTATATCAGTTCCTCATTCTCTTTCTTCTCTTGGCTTTTTGTAGCATATTGCTTCAGGTAATCAGGAGGAAGTGGAGCGATTACTAAGTCAAGGTGACAGTGATAAGGACACTGTACAAAAAATGTGTCATCCACTCTGTTACTGTGACAAATGTGAGAAGTTAGTTTCTGGGTAAGCACTTTTCCTGTATTTGCAGAGATAAAAAGCTATGTAGAAGCATAAGATTTACTTTCTAAAGTGTGCTGCTTTCAGTTATGGAGGACATTGGTAGCACTTCAGGATATAATAGAGAGCTTATGTTCATATGGTTTGAAACAGCAGAAGAAATATTAGGAGGGTACTGAATGCTTTGGATCCAGGCAAATTTTGTGATGGAGGCTGTATATCTTTTGGTAGGTGTGGTGTGCAGTGTTTCTTCTCTTGAGCAAAACTTACACGTCGTGGACAAAAACACTCTCAAAGAACATAAAACTTTGGATAGAATAATTTGTCAGTGTGAAAAGTTAAAGGATAAGGAGTTCCAGCATCAGTTTCTTGTCAGCCTTGGCAGTTTCTCTCTCTTCATCTCCTCATTAACCCTGCTGCATAGGTAATTGAGCTGCTTTTAAACCACTGTGTTCTGCAGGAAACTGAATGATCCTTCAATTATCACTGCATTTTCCCGAGATGACCGGGGATATACACCACTTCACATAGCTGCTATTTGTGGTGAGTCTTATTGGTTTTCTTTGCTAATCTTTTCACCTTCTTATGTTCCACTTTTTCCTTTTAAGATCTTTCCCAACTTTCACTATACGTTGAATTTTACATTGAAGCTTTTTTAGCTCATTAGCTATGAGAACTGGTATCTTGGCCCATGCTGAAGTTGCTGCATTTTCTTTTAAGCTCAGTTTCTTATAAGCAGTTTACTGTTTGTTTACCAGCACTTTACTTTTACCTACCGTGGTTCTTTCTTCAGTTGTGAGAAAAGTTAAAATTTCATCAGAAACCAGTCATGTTTTTAAAGAACTTGCAAACTGAGAAATTAATAATTTCTTTCTCCTGTAGCTGGCTATACATGGTAGATCCGTACCATCTCCTGTCTTGTAATGTTTGCTATACCATTGATCTTTTATTTTTTAGAAGATGAATTAATTTTCTTTGTGATTCTTTTTTTAACCACCTTCATTCTTTTATTATTATCTTGAATCCTAACATGGGAAAGTTTTGTGTGACGTGACTTTATTTTCTTAGAATACAAACCTAGCTTGCTTTTAGCTGCTGGTTGTTTTGCAGAGTCTTGACTACGTGTAACTTGCAACAGAAAATACCCAGGAAAGTAAATATACAGTATGTTGAAAGATAGTACGCAGAAATGGAGGTTATCATGTTTGAATATGAAAAGTAGCAATGTTCTTTAGAAAACTTTACTTCTCTCTTCTAATGACTGTGTATTTTCCAAGGACAAACATCATTAGTGGATTTACTAGTAGCCAAAGGAGCCATTGTCAACGCTACAGATTACCACGGTTCAACTCCACTTCACCTTGCCTGTCAGAAGGGATATCAAAACGTTACAGTAAGCACTAAAAGGCTTAATTAGAAATAAAAGCAAGTACTTAACCTAAATAATAGATATCTGACTCTTATTAAGCTGTTCTACTGTTATTGTCATTTAGGTCTTCCGAGAAGGTTTTACTAGACATGTATGTGCTGTCAGAATTGAGGATCTTTCAGCATTTTTATTTGCATATTTTATGTTCTACTTTACTGGAAGGTTTTCTGCCATTCATAATAACCAAGTAATTGACAGCTGTGAATGCCTGAGAATTAATCCATTTCATTAATAAAAATCTCTGATATGTAGTATCAGTGGAAAGCCTGTTAACTTTTTGCTCTTGGTTAGGACAGAAGAGCCATTCCAGTCATTGGGATTAATTAAATTTCATCGAATTGTGTTTAGGATAGACCGCCTATGTTGTGTACTTGAATTTTGTATATGTGAGATCCTTGAGTTACCATGGCTTAAATCATTCTGTGTCTTCACCACTATAGACTGCTAATATGTGGGCTAAATTATTGTGTGGTATATGTACTGCAGTGTTTGCTGCAGTAGGTGATTCATTTTTTCAATGACAAATCTGAATATGTAACCAGCAGCTTTATTTGTTTCTTGGGTTAGGGAAAAAAGAAGTGCTGTAATGCCAAAAGGGACTGTTAGTATTTGAAGCAGGAGAGACACGGACAGTTTTTCATGAAGTGTTTCGTCATACTGGAAACTTAAAGGAATATATAGAGTAACAATTGTTTCTGTATTAATTTTTTAGTTACATAGATGTCTGCTTTTATTTTTCTTCTAAGCTTCTCTTATTGCACCATAAGGCAAGTACTGGCGTTCAGGACAATAATGGAAATACTCCACTTCATTTAGCCTGCACTTATGGTCATGAGGATGTAAGTAATTGTTTTGTAACAAACTAAGTGGACATCTAAATGGAAAGGAATTAAACCATGATGCCAGTTTGCACTAGACTTGCATGTTTTAAGAAGAAAATAAATTGGAGGGTAACTGTTTAATGCTGTAAATTAAGACTTTATTCAATAGTTCATAATAATTTTAATTTAACATTCACGTTAAATATAATATTGTGCTAATTTAGTTATTTGTTTTTAACTCTATGTTTAATAACACTCAACTATAAAAGCCTGTCTTTTAGGCAATGGATTATATGAGTAGGAATGAAAACAACCCATTTAAGATTGCACATGTTATATGAATTGGAGACTATACAATAATTTATTGATGGCTTTCCTTTTCTTTCCAGTGCGTCAAAGCATTAGTCTACTATGATGTGCACTCCTGCAGACTAGATATTGGAAATGAAAAGGGAGATACCCCTCTCCATATAGCTGCTCGTTGGGGTTATCAAGGGATCATAGAAGTGCTTTTGCAAAATGGGGCAAATCCAAATACTCAAAACCGGATGAAAGAGACTTCGCTACAGTGTGCATTAAATTCCAAGGTACTGTTGCTTATCTTCCAGCTTGATTTCTGTTTGATGCAGTTCCACAGAAGTGTTTCTGCTTACCTGTTAGTAAGATTTTGTACTTTAGTACTATTTAAGTTAAAACGTATGTTTGCTTTTGAGGTAAAATGGTTGTGTTTTAAATCTAGTAGTATGAATGTAATCTCTCAGTAGTACAGAACATAAATTTGTAAATTGGTACTTTTAATCTGCTCAGTTGTAATCTGCTACTAATCTTAGGTTGTCAGCTAATTTATGTTTCAGTCGGTGGAGTTACACTGGTTTTCTTTATTAATATTTTTATGCAGATTTTATCACTGATGGAATTAAACTGTCTAACCTTTGAGCGGGGACAGAGTGCTTCTGAGGTAACACCCAATGGAAATCACTAAACATTTTTTTCTTACATTTAACCTGCTTAATCTGATGATGTAAGTATTTCTGGTTTTTTGTTGTTTTTTTTTCCCAACTTGAAGTCATCACTTAGGTCTCCTCAGCACTCAACGGAAACTTTCAGCAGGGGATCATCTGTGTCTAGTTTGTCATCAGCATCAATTGATATAAGGCAAGATGAAGTGAAGAACAGTTATAAAGAGGTAAGACTGAGGTAAAAGCAAAGAGAGTGAACCTAGAAGAGCGATATTGTGTAGGGCTGTTTTAAACTGCTTCTTCAAAAATATCCTTTTTTTTTTTTTTTACTTCATTTGGGACCTTAAATCCTACTTCTGATTTATACCCTCCCAAGACTGTCATATCATCACTCCTTCTGATGCTTCTGTTTGTATTTCTTTATCTTCCTGTTCCATTTTTTCCAATTTGGTCTCCACAGTATCTTTGTTTCCCTCCATCTCATTTCTTTGCATTCCTTCTGCTTTAATGTTCTTCTCTTTCTAAACTTTCCTGTTTTCTAAAAATCGTCAGGAAACTTACAGATGTAAAGTTTGCCAAAAGGACAATATTAATTTGCACTTTGGTATCTATTTAGTCTGTGGGAGCCTAGATGTCAGAGTGTACCTCTCTGTGCACGCCGGCTCTGTAAATGAGGTTTAATGTATGTAAAACTTTACCTAATAGATTGAGGATTTGCTTTTTCTTGAGGGAACAAGTTTATCGCTCATGAGAGCTAAGACTGTAGTTCAAACCAGGGGAAAAGATTACAAGCAGCTTACACCTTATATTCTTGGGGTTAATGACCTCTTCCTGTAATCCAGCTTTAGGTCAGTTCTGTTTGCCAGGTTTCAAATGGGCTCACTGCTGTTATTCTTACTAAGCAAAGAGACAAGGGCCTAATCCTGAGAGATCCTCATAAAGAGAATGCCACTGAAAGTAATGGGAAACTGATAAGGTCAGTTTTCCAGACTTCAAAGCTTAGATCATGGACTAAAGGAATGCAGTGGGATCTTTATTACTTCTACTTATGGCATATAGTCTTGAATGTGTCTCATTTACAACTTAGAAAAGAAAAAGACCCAGGCACGTAAATTTGGTATGTCATTCATTGGAACTAATAGCTCTTAGCACATTTTCTGTTCAGCAGCAGAAAAGCTGAGTATGTGTGAGTTACAGCAGATTTCATCAAGTGGCTTTGTTTCTTTTATTTTTACGTTTAAAGTACTTACCTTCCACAGAGGAATGAGAAGGCAAGCTGGAAAGATGGAGGAATGCATGGGGCAGACATTTTAGCTCAAGTACTCTTAATAAATAATCCATAAGCTGCATAATAGATTTATATATTTCTCCACTGTTAAGGCCTGGGGCAGTTTTTAGAACTCTAAGGAAGTTGTTATTTTTGGAAAGAAATTATCAGAGCTTGTGGGTCACTTGCTATTACTGTTAGGTATCTTCTATGTGAAAGAAAATCATTAAGAGCTTCTGTGGTGACAATATTCTCTATGATTAGGGGACTCTGCTAAGGGAAATTTAAGGGAGGTACAGATCTTCTTAATATATTTAGTCCATTTTAGATGTGCATGTGCAGAGGATACAGCTTACCTGCCTTCACATGACTGAAAGACAATTGTCTTAAGTTTAGTCACCTGTTTTTCTCCTTAATCGGTGGAGAGAAGTTAGTACGTCCAGAGCACCATTCATCTCAGACATCTTAGATGCTTAATTTGAGCTGAGCTGTACTCAGGTGTTGTTTGTTGTCTGCAGTCTATTTTGCAGGTACCAGGGAGGGAGTTTAGATTTAGAGAGATGGCTTTTAGACATTGCGAGTTGGGTAAGAAGAATGCTGCCTTGAGGGTCTAGTGTGTGATTTCAAGGAACTTCACCTTATACTAGAGCTGTAGTAATGAGGAAAAACATAATTTAGTAGCTTCCCTAAAAAGAAATAAAAAGGGATGGAGAGATTTAATCTAGGCTCTGGTCTTTTACCTGTACAAGATTTGTCTGGTTCTGCTGAAACCCTAAAAGAGATCAGACCAGTGAAATATGGCTTCCTTTTAGTTTCATTCTTCCACGTTTGCTGTACCAAATACTACAGTCACAGTCTGCTTGTCTTCCATCTGAGATTCCCTTCCTACTTTACATAGCTGCAGAGAAATTAAATATCCTTAAAAGTCACTTGCTACTCTTGCGGTGTTTCACCACTCCGCATCCATTAGCAGTATCTAGGCTGACATTACCATTCTGTTTATCCAAATGTAACATAATTTAAAGATTCTTAACTTTACTGGTATTTGTAACCTGGCATAAAACAATTAATAATAAAATTCCTTCCAGAAATGCTATAGAAAGGAGCTGATAGTTTATGCACAAAAGGTAGAGTTAATCAGAAACATTTTATGTACATTCATGCCTTTTAAAAATTAAAAACTCTCTATCCTGCTAACAGCTTTCTGATAAATATTTCTGTTTCTCAGAATGCCCTAGAGTTGTAATGTGAAAAACAGCTAGTTTGTACTCAGGTGGGCTATGTTCAATTTAAGAACAGATCAACTTTTTTCCCCACCCTTTCAGAAAAGTGAAGACTACTTGAAGTACTGTAGTGATGAAACATAAGCTCAGTGTTACTGATGTGTAAATTTCCATTAGTAACATAAGTAAAGGTGTGCACTTTCAAGGAGTGTCCATTTATTTCTGTTACGTGAATAACAGTGCCTCCTTTGAGTGATACTGTCACATACACTTTCTAAAAGGAGTTTTCCATGATAGCATGCTTTCTGGGACAGTGAGAGGTGAAAGTATTTTATTGCTATCAGTTATATCTTGTTGTACAGCATGTTAAGCATTTGTTATAAATGTGCTGAGATGCAGCTGTAATGAGCAATCTTTATCATGTTCAGATAAAGATTGAAATGCAACTCTAACAGTTACTCCATGATATCTTCAACTTGAAATTGAACTTGATTGAAGCAACTTTGTTCTTACAGCAGTCTCTTTGATGATGTTGGCACAGTGCTGGAATAATTTGCTAAAGTTGACAAGAGCCCAAACAGCAGTAGTGTTCATCAGGGCAGGAGTTTCACTTGCATAGGGTTTTCTTTAGTTTTAAATTCTCAACAGGAATGTATGGTCAGCTGCTGCTGAACCAGTGTAACAATATGTATCAGCCTGTATGGCTTTCCCTATATGTGGACTACTTGTCTTCTATTTAGGTAAGTACTCTTTAACTAATCACCAAATGACTGTGAATTCACAGCTTTTGTATTTATTTGTATTTAAAGGAAGATATTTTTTCTTTAAAACTTTATTAGCAAATATAAAATGGCCAGCACTAATCTGTCCACGTTAGCTTAGGGGGTAGTAAGAGAGACAGGATTTTCCATGCACAGCTTAATACTAACAAAGCAAATAAATTTTCTTCGTACATAGGTGGAAAAACTCCTAAGAGCAGTTGCTGATGGAGATCTGGAAATGGTGAGTCCTAAAATGGCTGTTGAATATTGCTGAATTCCAGTTTACCTCATTCAAATTGAGGAAGTTATTTGTAAATAATAAGGTAAGAATGCTTCACTTAGTATCTTCCTTCAGAAACAATCATGTAGAGCCTGTTTTCTACCAAGAATTTCCACTTGATGTCCTCAAATCATTTTACCCACAGTGCTTTGAGGGCTATTATTTTGACATTTTCATGACCATGCAGTAAAGAAATGAATTTGGTTAGTATAACACAGTGTCAACTAGAGGGGAGCTGATGGTTTAATTAAATATACTTCTTTTAATTGCAGGTTTATATTACATTAATGATATTATGATTCTGGAAAAAAGTTATCACATCTGATAGAGCTATTACTGGGTCATCTTCATCAGAGTTTTGTTGGTAGCAGTTTTTGAAAAGAACAAGAAATTTTCATGACTTCCAAGAGCTGAGATTTACCTTAAAAAAATGTATCAGTGTGTACAGGAAACCACTGTTATCCACTGTTATCCCATTAATCCCCTGTACTCACGCTGTGGCATAGATAACAGAGCTCTACATTCCAGTTTGCTGGAAGAGGTAGAACAGATAACAAGTAAAATCCAAGGAGTTGCAAGGGAAATTTGCTGCTTGCTTAGTACTAGTGGAGTTGTCTTTCTTTATCCCAATATTCCTGGTATACAAAGTTCATAGTGATTTTTGCACATACTGACTTTGGTATTCTTCTGGGGGCATTATGTGAATAGCATCCTGTATTTTTGTATATTTTAGAATCCTCTTTTATTTTCTATTTTGTCCAGTTTAAATAATTTTGTCCCTTATGAAGTACTGCTATTTAAAAATGCGTGCCTAGCCTTCTCTAAGACATGCAAAGAACTTGCGAAGAACATTGGTCAGGGCAGCCACGTTGAAAGTAAATGTTGTGGGAAAGGACAGTTTGTTTGCAGGTGCTCAAGCTGTTGTTAGATAGTGAGCATGGTGCCTTGTAGAGCAGTATAAAGATACTGAGATCTTAGTATTGAACTGGATATACGGTCATCAGAAAACAGGGAAAAAAGATGAGTTTTTAGGAAAATCTGATTTTGATAGCATATCCAATAGAAAGAGTTCCTATTCCCAGCTGCTTGTTCGTGTGTCACAGAACTACATTCTATCTGTTTCCATATATGAACTGATGCACATTCTGGAAATTGAATGGTGGGATTTACACTTAAAAGTTTATTGACTTATGGTGCATTCCAGTAATATAATGTTTTTAAATCCAGAAATGCTTTTTAATTCCTATATTTCTGCATTATCTAATGGTTTGAATGTTGTCTACTGTTTGTTTTGTGCTTAGCGCATGTAATAATTGTGCACAAGCAGTGTAAATGAAAATTGGGCCCTTATTTGGTTATTGTGATACACTTTTATTTATAGTTTATGCTTAGAGAAACTTTTGGTGACAGCAGTCAATATGGAATAGAAGTTACCTTAGGAGCATTCATACAACTTTTCTGTAGTCTAGATTTCTCTTCAATAGATGAGTTGATGTTTATAATAGTATCAGATTCAGAGCTGGTGTCCTGTAGCTTGTGGTACTTGTTGTTTTGATGTACTTTCCACGTTACTCAAATTTATGTAAAATTGTTCATTAGAAAGAGAACTGTTCAACTGGATGGCGTGCATGCATACATGCTTGCATATCAGCATATCATCTACAGCTTGCATATCTATTTAAAAAAGGGTTACTTGAAAATTCTTATCTTGTTCTGATGGCCCGAGTTCTGTCTCCATAGGAGCAGAAGCATCAGAAGGGTCATTAGTGCTGTTGTAGATGTCTCCTCTGACAGCCAGTTCAGCTTTGCAAGAGGAGGCATTAAACAAAGTGCCATGGAACTGGAAGGTGTAACAAAAATAATAATTATGCTCTGATTTCTCAAGAAGCCAAAAAACCACAACTTTTGTCATAATCATAGCACCTGCAAACTTCAAAAGCAATTATACTTTAAATTGGAGATAATTATGTTAATAAGTGAGAGTTATTTTAATTAACTGGCCCAATGACAGTTCTGCATTTTGAAAATAACATTCAGCTCACTTTGGTAAATCCTCTGTTTCTTTAGTGAGAAAGAAGTATTTGAGGACAGTATGGAAGATTTATCTAGAAAGGATTAAGCTTTATTCCCCAAATACATTTCAGTTATGTAGCAAGCTTTTTGGAAGAAGGTTCTCAAGCTATACTTTCTACAGGTATAACATGGTCATTTACTGCAGTAATGGAGCCTTGACTAATTCTAAGATATCTTTAGTTTACACTGGATGAATGGATTCCAGTGTAAAAATGTATTTCTTAAATGGCTTTGTTTCAAATTAACTTGCAGTGAGTGTCACTGCTTGCAGAGCCTACAGGAATGCTCTGAATCCTAAGACTAGTTTCACTGAAGAGCTCTCTCTTAAAAAGATATATTAAAGAGATAAAAATTAAAAAGATAAAATTATACATTGAGGAAAAGTAAAACTGTCAAGCTTCTGGGAAGTAACAGACCTAAGAAAAGTCAGTGTTCCTGCAAGGTTTGGATATTGATTAAATGTTGTTATCCTCGTCACTTCTTATGTTTGTTAAAGAAAAAGATGAAACAAAATTCACGTTGACATGAGCTGGCACAAATCTTGGTCTAATCATCATCTGAGCTAAAGGGATTTGGAAGGTTTGAGCGAAGGTTAACACTGAAGTCTTGATTAGGCAGCAGGAAGTCATTTATAATTTACTTCACTGCTATACTTGGTGAATTTTCTATCTGCTTTGTCAACAATAACATTTGATATTTTAATTTGCTTTAAGGGAAGTGATGCCAGGAGTAGCTATATAGTCTTCTTGCGATATTCACAAGTATGTGTTTGTAAAATCGTACTTGTATAAGATGCAGACGTGCAGATTTATTAGCATGTGGAACCTTTGGGATCTATAAAGGAGGACTTGCTTTTTCTACCAGGTACGTTATCTCTTGGAATGGACAGAAGAAGATCTAGAAGATGAAGATGACACAGTCAGTACATCAAAACCAGAATTCTGCCATCCATTATGCCAGTGCTCAAAATGTGGGCCAGCACAAAAGGTTGTAATATTCATTCTGTAAATAGAATAATTTGTGTTCATGTAATTCAGCTTCTAGCTCAAGGGAAATAGCATTCATATTGCCCAACACTTCTGTATCTCTGTCCAAAAAGCAATTAAATATGTACAGACCATAACAGAGCTCATCTGATGATAGTAAATAGTACAAAGACTTATTTATCATGGAGTACAGAGGTTTTAAAATGTACTTTTTTTTTTTAAAGCAAGGAAATGATTCAGGCTTCTTGGAAATAGAATGCCAATTTCTTGCCCTTCAAGAAGAATTGCTACTTTTTAAGACATACATAGCCAGATAAGTCATTGGAGAATAAACCAAGTTATAAATTTTCACTGTATTGGCTATTTTGAAGTAAAAGTATCCATAAAGAGCAAAGATGTGAGATGGCTTAAGTTTTTCTAAATTCCTCACTGCTACCTTACTCTTTTTTTGTGTAGGGTCTGTGGTTTATTCTTTGATAACTTGTGTCCTTGCAGTTCTGAATATGGAGGCCATGTGTTAAAGATCCCACAGCTGGAGAATGTGAAGTTCTGCTGGTGTCAGGGAAGGAATGGCACTGGCTTTGGAATTTACTTGCCTACTGAATGAAAAGCAGAAGTCACTTGTTAACTGATCTGGTTAAGCATACCTTTTAAAGAACACTGAGTACAGGCAGAATGAAAGATCTACGACTGTGAACATTAGGCATTCATTAGGCATGCAGTTGTGAGAGTAAAAACAAATACTGCTGTGTAAGCCACATTCCAGGTAGTTTTCTTGACTCCCCATGGGGGAGTCTGTGCTCTGGGACAATGATACTTGCACATGAATAAAAATAATTCTAGTTATTATTTGTATTACCTAGTAGTATTATCTAGTGCAGTAAAATAGGTACATAGTGTCTGCAAGAGCATGAGTGTCTATTTGTGAAACGTAGCTCATGAAGTATTAACACCCAGTCTCTGTATGTAACAGCATCCTAACAGCTATATAAAAACTCTGGGGCTTACTTCCATCTCAACCTGCACAGCTTTCGTCTCTTTTTAATAACATGAATACTTTGCCAGGAATTTCTATATAGGGAGCTATCATACTGGAAGAAAAAGAGAAAAAAACTTGAAAAATACTGCCAAACTGCTCTGGTTCACCAGCTGTTTTTCTGAAGGTCTTCAGTGAGGTTCTGTAGCTGAAGTTCTTTTAATGTCTGCTTGGTGTTTTACTTAGTAGGTATTTGATTGCTTTTTGGTCAATAGGAAGTAACAGAATTAATTATGTATTTTGTTTTGTGTATTCCTTAACAGAAATTTGAAAGGGTCTCTGCTAATGGCCTTGGTGTAAATGTTTCAAATCAAGATGGTTTTACACCATTGCATTTGGCTGCACTGCATGGACACTCTGACCTTGTCTCTCTCTTGTTGAAACATGGAGCCAGTATCAGTGCCAAGAATGCAGAACATGCAGTGCCTCTTCATTTAGCCTGCCAGAAAGGTCACTCCCAGGTAATGGAGCCTCTTCATAAATGCAAGCTATTTAACACAGAACCACCAGCAAAAAGCTCTTCTGTGAAATTAGCAACAAGATAAACCAGTTAACAGTTAAAATTAATTTAATGATGCTTAAGGCTGAGGTGATGGTTGGTTTGTATGGCCTAAGTTATGGAAACTAGTATGATAAGAATTAGTGCTTTTGATTGTCATCTGTTTGGCAAAACTGAGACTTGTTTTCTTCAATCTTTTTTCTTCCGTCCCTTTTTCATTCTATATTTACAGATTTATACATATAAAGAAATGTGCATCATTGCAGTTAGGTAGTATCTTAAATTAAAAAGTTATTTCTTCCAACAGGTGGTAGAATGTCTAATGGGTTATAATGCTAAACAAAATAAAAAGGATGCATATGGAAATACTCCTTTAATTTATGCATGCTTGAATGGTCACTATGAGACTACTGCCTTGTTGTTACAGGTAAGATCACTGAAAACAGTGTTCAGAATACTATTTTTATGTGGTACCCATGCTTGTTTAGGACTCAGATTAGTATTACTATTTAAGCTTTTCTCCATTAAAATTACTCAGAAAAAAATGAGCGTTTGTTCCTCTTCTTCCTTTCATAGTTTTTGATGAGATAAATGTTACTTTGTGGTTGTACAGCTAACTGCTTTTATGGAACCTCTCTGGGGCAGATGGCAAGTTTTCTTGCTTGTGATTGTATCAAATGGGGTTTTTTTTTAGCATTTTGTGTTGTTGTTTATTTTTAAGTCTCCTTTAGACTTGGCCTATGTAGAAGATACACACAAAAAATGAAATGAGCTTCTCCATGAAATTGTGGCTATGAGAGAGTAGGAAATAATAATATGACCAGGTGGCTTATTGTTGAACTGGTGATTGCTAGCATATGCTTTCTGTTTTTGTATATAGCTACAAGGCTGCTGTTGCTTTGTTCTCGTTGCTACATAGAAAATGAAAGGGGAGAGAAGCACAATAATAACGTGCTATCTCAATTTTATGCTGCTTTTTCTTTATAACTCTGATTTTATTTTGCTGTCCAGCATGGAGCTTCTGTTAACCTTTCTAATGCCAAAGGAAATACAGCACTGCACGAGGCTGTGATAGGGAAGAATGAAGCCCTGGTGGACTTGCTGCTTCAGAATGGTGCGATGACACATATACGGAATGAAAGGAACTGTACCCCTTCAGACTGTGCTGAGCCGGTGAGCGCAGAAAGTTTGCTTCCAACATTCCATTTTCTAAAGTTCCATAGCTGTTATGTAAAACAAATGTAACTGTCACAGCAGCATTTTTGGCCCTTCATTGGCCAAGACATCTGTATTCAAAAGTTGTATGTGTTATAAAGACTAAGATGTCTGTACCATGACTTGTGATATGTGAAAACTGTAGTGCATCTAAAATAAAAATCTTAGACAAAAAGGATGAGCCCAGGAAGAGTGAAAGCACATACATGTATGAAAATGGCACTAGAGAAAATGCTAGTAGTGGCAGAGAGAGCAGAAGAAATGCTGGCTGTAGGAAAACAAACACCCTGTTCGAATCAGTTACCCTGAGTCGTCATCAACTTCTTCATTTTATTAATACTAGGTTATAAGGAATTATTCTCTAAATGATTTGATGCATGGTTCCTATCTTATTGTACTTAAATAGCTTCTGACATCTAGCATAACAGCCACAAAATTCTGTACTCCATCGATTTCAGTATGCGTATTATCAATTAATCATAAATGAGCTTAACCATCAATGGTATAATTTGAAATAGTACACAAAGACTGCAAAAGCATTCTGGTACATTGCATCTTATGGAACACAGGCTTTGTCCAGAGTCAAGCTGATATGAAGTCTTTATTTATAAAGAGGTATTCTTGTGTACATTTGTTTTGGCAGCTAACACACCTACCTGCATGAACTGTAAGTCTGAAATTGTACTTTTCTTTCCTTATTTTTACTTCAACACTGATGAAAATGGAAACTTCTAAAATTAAGAATTCAAATATCATTAAGTTGCTGGAATCAGCAGCAAGCTATGTACCTATATCAGCAGAGGGAGAAAAGGAATGTGAACAGCATGCTACTATCAAGATAAGAAAAAAAGGTACATGTCTTATTTCCACTGTTATGAATAAAAAGAGATTTAGGAATTAATGTGTGACAATATGATTTACATATAATTAAAGAATAGCCAACTGTTTTTCGTATTTACTATAGGAGAAAGTTATATTATAGAATAATATAACTAAAAGCAGACTTTTAATTACATATATGACATCTTCCACAAACTCAGTTTTCACTTTTTTGGTGCATAGCAGGGAATTTTACACACTAAATCATTTCATGTTTTAAAAAAAGAAAAAAAAAAAAAAAAGCACATATGAGATGATATAATTAACCATGCAATATTTGACCGTTTCAGTGCAAAGAAGAAGGGATTAAATCACCTCTGGTTGTCATTCACATTGCCCTAAAACAGATTAGGCAATGATACTTCAGTGTGTTACTGTCTCTCAGATTACAGGACAGAAATCAAAGCTACAGAAATAATTTTCTAGGCCAGCAAGCAAGATTTGCAAAAGAATGCCTTTCTGTAAATGGCAGCATTTAGTACAGCCTAAGCAAATACGTTGAGACACATGGTACAGTTTGATGGTACAGCTGAGCTGATGTAGCTTTTTGCCACTTAAAAGAAATAGTGTTACTCCTGGCCTGTCATCACCTTGTCTCTCCTCCCTCTGCTTCTGGCTGTCCTTATCCACTGCTTCCTTATGCTGGCTTGGAAGTTTTTCAGGTGATTTCCCAGCTGATACAGTTCACAAACAGAGGAGAAGGGGTGTAACAGTAACAAGTTTTGTGCTGAGCTGCATAGCAAAGGGCCTGCTGCCACCCCGGTTGAGGAAAGAAGATAGTTGAGGCTGCATGGCCAGGACGGAGGGAAAAGGAGAGGAAGAAGTGCCCGTTTCAGCATCCATGAGTTTTAGTTAGACTTTTCAAAATGCCTCATCTGCTTCCTCAGGAAAGAATGTAAATATTTTGTTAAAACAAAATTGATCACTATATGCTGATGCCAGAGACTGATACAATCCTTTCAAATATCATGGGAATAGTTTTTAAAAGACCAGCAAAAGACATAACTAAGAAGTATTAATGAAGAGGTGGAATAGCATTAGTTACACATGTTTGTAAAAACTGGAATTATGAGCCTCAAAGTCCAGAATTCAATGGTGTCTCCAGAATCTTGGCCAGTCATGCTAATCTGATCAAGAATGCTTACTCCTGCAACTTAAAATGGTTTAAAATTTCCAAAGAGAAATGGTGACTGATTCAAGTTATTACTATTGTATTTTTACTACAAAAATTTAAGTCGTCTGTCAATAGATATCACTTTTCATTCAGAACTTTTATTTAAATTCTTCACTGTGACTAAGTTGTACTTACAGCTGCCTGTTCTTTTAAACTCCTAGTGAATTCTGAGCCATGTGAGAAAGCCGATGATCCCGTAAGCAGACAACATCAACTCGTCCAATCAATTAACAGATTTAACAAGTAAGCATAGAAGCTTTTGTGGAAATACATTTCTTGTTTCCCATAAGCAAACGAAACATGTAACTGTAGAATAATGCCCAAAAGTGGGGCAAGCATTGTTGCACATCAGATATGACTAATTTGACAGTAGGCTTTAATCCACAGAGGCATAAACATTAATATCACCAGACAGATGTTCTAGGCGTACTCGGTGGTGGTGAACAGCATGTGAACAGTGAGTGATGTGAAGCAGGAAGGGAAAAGCTGGCCTCTGAAGGTAGTACTGGCAAACATATTTACAATAGTTTTTGCACTGATACTTGCTACGCCATAAATTGGCAATTTCTGAGCCAGGCTCTTTGAAAAATGTCTTAATGCTTCACTCAGACATTGGGTTTTGGCTATAATCTTCCAAATTGCAGTTTATATTCTGTGATAAATTGATGCCCCATCCCTGGAGACTTTCAAGGGGAGGCTGGATAAGGCCCTGGCAACCTGATCTAGCTGTGGTGTCCCTGTTCATTGCAAGGGAGTTGGACCACACGGCCTCAGAGATCCCTTCCAACTCAAAGGATTCTATGATTCTAAAACATAGGAGATAGTAGTAGGCTGTCCTTTTGTGGAAAAAGTGATGTCAGATAGTTGCCTTTGTGTGCTGAGATAGTGCCACCTAGTGGGTTTTCCATCATCAAGACTCATGGAAAGGCTAAATGAAAGTATTTCTCTTTATTAAGTTAAATTTAATTTCTTTAAACTATATTTTAGAGCAAAACATTTACGGAGAACAATAACAAGAGATAAAAGCGTCCCCAATTTTGACTATCAGTTCTTGCACCAGGTAAGAGGAAGCGCATTACTTGTATTATATATATCTGCTATTAACATAGATACATGTAACAGGGAAATCTCTCTACTAGTAGTGGTCAATGAATTCCCAAGGTTCTGATGTGCTTGCTAAATTGCTAATGTTCCATCCTTGTCCAGACTTAATTGTACTACTATCCATCTCTTAAATGTCTCATACTTCCTTTTAAGTTTCCTAAACCTCTTCTTGCACGTTTGATTTCTTTGTCTTTTCTGTTGCTTGTCCAGCAAAATCTAGGATATGCTTGAAAAAGTGCATATTGTGAGAACAGATGTTGCCAAGCAGAGGTGCTATTCACAAGAGAGAAATTTGTCAGTAAATTGATAAATCTGCTTCTAGGTGGAGACTTTTGCAAGGGAGATAGCAAAATGGATGTTCCACTGTCAGCTGTATCACAACTATATGGTGTGGTCAGTTCATCAGTGGTTGGGCATACTGTGGCATGCTAAGTCAATGTAGCTGCTGGACGCTGCCCTACCCCCAGAGCATGCATTCCCTCTTCCTTCTTTGCACTCTCTGTGACTCTTACTGGAAATCTCACTGAGCCTTTCTGGCATACTAAGTCAGAAGAAAAACAAACCTATTCAAAAGAAAGCAGTTTTCTACCAGGTTAGTTCAGTAGCTGTCTATTATTAGATTGATGTAGCCTCTGAAATGCGGTCTCTGCCTCTCATCTTCATCTATAAAATGAAATGCTCTTCTATTTCGTGGATCTCTTGTTAAGATTTAATATTTGCAAATTGAGAATGCCAAATTAATGCCATAAACCTGTAATATTTTATTAATTCTTTCTAGCATTAATGATAATATCCCACTAATTAAATGCAGGATTTGGATTTTATAGTTGTAGATCACCAAAGGCAGCATGTCATGCAAATACACCAGCTGACAAAAAACTAATACGTGACAATGATACATAGCACGTTCACCATGTTTGACTGCCATGGCTCTGTAAATTTACAGGTCATCGCCTCTTTCTGAAACTTTTTCAATTTTTGGCCATTATTTCAGCAAAAGGGCATTATAATTGTTTTCTGCCTGTAATTATTTTCTCAGAAAATCTGTCATTAGCATGCTTGGTTTTTTTTTTTTTTTTTTAATATATATTTCTAATTTTTAAATCTGAATCTGCAAAGTGGCCAGTGATCAAGGAGAGCCACCCCTTTGTAAAAGAAAAGTCAGGGGCAGATATAGAAATGGAAGATAAGAGTAGTTGGAGTGACTGAGCAAGTCTTGAAGAAGGAGCACAGGGTCTCTCCCCTGACAGATCTGGAAGCAGTTTGGCTTTTGGACCTAATTCTGTAGTGTCTAGTTGAGCCTGTCTATGTAACTGCTTGCACATTTCTTAGTGGTATGAGAAACAACTGTTACAGTAACTTAAGACCTGCGTTACCAAAGATGATTGTAAGAGATAAGATCATATTGGAAAATAAGTTTTAGAATGCCTTGATTGTCTTTTCAGTTCTGGTACTGATTGATGTGTATGCTGTGGCAAGTTGGCCTCTTCTTGTTTTCACATACTTAGGCTGAAGATGATAACTGTCCTACAAAGCGCGCTATTTCTAATTCTTGACTGTGTTCTCAGTGTCAAGAATATCGTGACATTAATGTGATAATTATATTCACAAAACTATTTTAATTATCCATTTTTGTGGTGAAGAAACCAGACAATGCTTTTAACTTGCCATTTTTCTCTCCCCACAGTTAGCTATTAAAAGCTTTGATAAAACCAAGTTAAAATCTGTTGAAACACTGGACCAGAACAAAGCTAAGATTATTGACGCAGAATGCAGCGGTGAGTTTATGAAACATGACGACATGATAGAAACTCCTCGTAGGAGTAAATTAATGCACCGGAGACACACTGTTAATGTACCGCTTTCAGCAGAGAGTGTCAGCGCTAACAGTTTATCCAGCCCTGGAAGTCCAAGTATTTCACAATCAAGAGACTGCTGTGACGACTTGCTTTCCAAACATTGACAAAGAAGCGCACATGTGATGTCAGAAGCTGAGGAACTAGGTGGTGTTGATTTCAGTATCCCTTTGCTGTATCTCAAAGAACTCAGCGACACTTGCAAGCTATGCCTTCAGAAGAGAATACAGGGATGACTCTTCAGCAGAAACAGAATGTTCCTAGAACTTCTGAAGACTGAATCCTCTGTCTGTGTTGGAGGTAACTACAGAGCCAGATCGTTACTGATCTCAACAAACAGGGAAGTACTGACACATGTAGGCAGTAAAATTACCTTCCTGTTCTACTTAGCCCTTACTAAAAAATTACGTGTAACGGTAAACCAGACCAAACCCTGTATTGCATTTTTTCAGCCATCCACTTTGTTTTTAAAGTCTTTGAATAATTTTTGCATTTTCAGTTTTTACCACTACAGTGGATAAATATATATAAATATATATATATTTATATATATATATAAAGATATATTGGATAACAAGCTATTTATTGACAGAGGTAATTGAAATGTCTATTTTTATTGAAATATTACAAACCGTTATAGTATATATTTCTGTATGTTTCAGTAGCTGAGAAAACAGTAGTCTATAACATCTGTGACACCATGTTAGACATATATACATGCTAATAATATAAAGGGAACTAATCTTTGCTAATTTCTTTGTAATGCTCCCCTGTATCGGATCTGCAACATCAAGTTCTTTTTAGGAACCAAGATAGTGGGGAGAAGTAGAGAACCCTTGCAAGGCTAAACTGTCAACTCAGTGTTCAGCCTGATTTAAAAATATGCAGAAGCAAGAGTGCATAAGGACACACCAAATTGTTTTAAGGTTTGTTTCTGTTCTTCCTCTAAAGCTAGCCATTCAAAAAATGCACGGATATTCTGACCCTGGCCGACATCTGCAGACAAAACCGCTGCTTAAGAGCCTGAACCCAGACTGTTATTTAAAGAAGTGAATTTCCACTTTGAAAGGTACCTCTCACATCAGTTGGCTTTTGTTGGAATAGATCATTCTCTGAGGTGATCACCGAAGACTCAAAAGCTCACAAGTAACTGAGATGGCTGCTTAGATTTGGACTTTGTTTTCTACTGTTTTGGTTACGGTAGTAAAACATGTACATAGCACAAGCCAGGTTCCTAAGTGCAGTATTTTTTTATTCTTGGCTCACCACATCCAGCTTATATTTTATTTCGTAAAATATTTGTATGAATAATTCTGTTTCTTTTAATTGCAATATTAGTAAATTGCCTGGCAAAGTAGGAAGCTGGAGGACATACTGGTGATTTTTTCAAGTAACTTTTTAATCTAAGAGGTAAAAATTGCAGCAAGTGCACATTTGGACATTTGGAGTTGAGGATCTTGTGTTTATTTTTCTAATAATTTATGATTTTATCTGCTTTTTCTAATGTGCCTTGGATTCGTGCCAAAAGATGGTAAGAAAATGCTAGTAAAGTAATTCTTGAAATGCTGTTTTCTTTGAGTGCTTATTTAAAGCTTTGCGTCTTTTTGTAGATTTACTTCCTTTTGTTTTTGTAGGCATTTGAAGAGTTCACCTTGTATCTATGTGTAAATTGAGGGGATCTGTTGGAACTTACAGTCACGTTCAATAGGACTTTCTTCCCTTTTCTGCTCTACGTTCATAGATTGCTATTAGTAGGTTGTGAGGTTTGGGATTCCAGGCATACAAGTGTTAAATACAGAATTATTTGTGAAAGGGAACATTTTCACTTATAAGTTCCTTCTTCGTTAAAAAAAAAAGGTGGGATTGATGTTAACTATGGCAAGCCAAAAGAGCAAGTGGAGAGATGGACAGATGAACTAGCTGGTCCTTTTTCTTCCAGCAACACTACGAAGTTGTCGTAGAGCATGTCACTCATCCCTGCCTGGGATGTTCTTGAAATATCTAGAGAGTCATTGTGAAGTTAAAGACAGAAGTAAAATTTTATAGATCTGATTTCCAAACTAAATACTGAGAATTTAGCTTATGTCTTGATTACAGTATGTGTTTTACCTAAATTATGGTAAGATTTCTTGACAATCTGAATGAGAAAAATCAGCTCCATAGTTCTTTAGTACTGGTGATACTATGCTACAGTGTGTAAGTGCGGAGTATTTCTTAGAGTTGAGTAGCTTTGGAAACAAGTTCCGAGAGAGTTTATTAAATACCCTTGAAAAGTGTTAGAAATAAGTATCAGAGGTTGTGAACTCTGAACTTAGTTGTTTTTTTTATTAAGAACTAATTTTGACTACAACGGGTTACGGAAAACAAATTGTTAAATACTGTTATATTTGAAGCATAAGGTGTTCCAGTGTATTCTATGCAAGCAGTGAAACAGCTGCAACATCTTGATATAAATGACTAATTATTTGGTTAATTTTACTCTTACGATTTAGTCTGTTTGATAGACAAATAGACATCTCCCTGCTGTACAGAGATACTCCTGCACCACCTCAGCAAGGTTGGAAGTTCTAGTCATCAGGGGAGTTGGACTAGATGACCTTTGAATGTCCCTTCCAACTCAAACGATTCTATGATCTTAAGCTGGCTTTTTTTAAGGAGCTATACACAGTAGGGAAATAGTCCACAATAAGCAGTCACTAAGCACGGATGCAGGAACAGTGATGCTCTGAAGTGCCACGTTTGCATATCTATTTGCTGCTGTTCTGTCTGTAGGTAGTACCAGGTGCTACTGAGACCATGCATAAGTGTAGAACATGAAGCACAACTAAAATTACACCAATACAAGGAGATGAGCTGATTAGGAAAAGCACTCCTCCTGTATTTTACAGGAACTGGCCAAGTGTTACCCTAGTGCTTGACTTTGGAAAACATTTTCCTCTTGAATGAAATATAAAACTTCCCCCCCAAAAAAAACCCCCAAAACCAAACGTAGCTTCATTAACTTGAGTTTTCTGTTGTTGTTCTATCTGAACAGTTGTCCTGTTTAACCCAAACCTACTTAAGTGACCAAACCATGCTTCACTTTTACTTCAGTGTTCAGTCTAGGATAAAGCTTACTTCCAGGCCTTTTGGATTTGTAGTGTATGTATCAAAGCACTTAAATTCCAGCCAGTTCCAAATAACGTCTAACTAATGATTTAGGTAAGCTAAAGTTTCCTCTGACATGCTTAACCAAGCTCATCATGAAAGAAATATACTAATATTCTAAGACATGATGATTGAAGCCTAAACTCAGGTAAGATCTGAAGGGAGTACTCCTAGAGATTCTTCCCAACAGTCTGTAGCACAGACATGCTAAAGTCATGCTTTTTGCACAACAATAACACACGTACTAGTGCTCACTTTAAAGTTTTATTCTGTTCCAAAAAACACTGCAGTTGGGATCATACATGTTTATGTTAAATGTCAGAAAAGGGCTTTGTGGTTGTAGAGTGTTTATCAGCACAATGTTTTTGAATAGATGTACAGCACAAGTTTTACTTCATGCATGCAGGAGTTGCAGAAATTTAGGAAAACTTTTTTTTTTTTTTAAGAAACACTCCAGCCATTTGATAAAAAGGGAGGTAGCTTTAAGAATGCACGATACCAAATGTCTGAGCAGTGCTGTATTACAATCACACAGTTAATTTTAACTTGCTTTTTTTTTTTTTAGACAGCCTGATTATTTTGTAGGAGAACACTTCAATTGTATGATGGTAACAATTTCTTTATAAGAGAGACTGCCCCCAGTCTGAACACAAATAATGGCTACTTTGATGCTTTGACTTCAATTTATAAGTTTCCAGTAAAGAGTTGAGAGTCTGTGAGCTGCTGGAGAGGCTTCCTTCAGGGGCTCAGCAAACCTTGCTTCTAACACTTCCTTGACTTAGACTCTGAAGGTAAGTCCTTGAAACTCCTGCAGGGAGTGGCTGTTCCCAGCTTTACAGTTAAGTTCTCATGTTACCGTATCTCCAATAGCAGCAAGTTAAGGGTGTACAGGTGCTGAAAGCATAGCTTACACACTGAGTAAGGGGCAACAATGTTCGTGCTACTCGAGCGGTGCAGAACTCCACACTGCTCAGGCCACTTATACTACAAAAATTTAAGTTATAAAATCCCCTTCTCAGGTGTATTTTACAAGACAAGTTCATTTGTTGGCCTTTATACATATTTATATATTAAAAAAAAAAAGTAAAGAAACGTAAACATTTTCAGATTTTGCATTCTGCCTGATAACTGTTGCCTTTGTCCACGACATTTATTTGGCAGTCTTACAGTAGTATTTAATAATCATCCTCTTCATCAGAATCCAATACTTTCCTTCTGTTGAACTAAAATGAAATACAAGGGTCACAGTAAATCCAACACAGAAAAAGTCTTTCAAACTCCACCCATCTGACAATCTATTACTGGGAAGCAGAAGTTTCACCCCATTGCAACCTTCCAGTCCCCATCCGGCAAAATGGGACAGAACAAAACCACAGGTCTGTCTCACAACCGAACTGATATCCCAGTGATAATATCTGCAAGTTAGACTATTCCTAAGGATATAACCCGTACTTATCAGCGTGGGTAAGAGAAGTGATGGTAAATACAAAGGGAAGTTCTATGCTGAACTGAAATAGTGCACTTCACATTCAGTTTTCCTGCTTGAGTTTGTAACTATATTATATTACATATATATTATCTTTAGGAAACAAAACTTACCTTTACTGTTGTTTTCTTTTCTGTTTGCTGACTCACTTTTTCAAGTATTTCTATCAAACCTTGTTCTGATATCTAGGAAAGCAGAAGCTTAGTATCAAACAAATGAAGCGTATTTTCCCTTGTAAAAGGTGTTTGACTGATCAATTATATCATAGTAGTTAGAAGTGTTCCTAAGTGCCCTTTTCAGTTATTAAAAACATTAAATATTTTTGAGGGAATTAGGTTTGAAAATGAATATATGCAAGAAAATTTAGGGAAAAAGAGCAAGACATAACTCACCTTTCCAGGTAGCTGTCCAAATCTCGCCATCTGTATAAGATAATTCTCTACTGCTTTTGCTTTGTCTGGTTTCACAAGTGCCAAATTGCTTACTGCAACAAAAAGGGCTCTGTTCAGTTTGTTTTAGAACACACTTTGAATATCTTCACTCTCACTTTTTAGATACTAAAGTAGGAAACTATCCTCTATGTGCCAGGATGATGAAATAAACTGAAGAAGGGATTTTGACAAAGATAAAAGAAAAAGCTGCATTTCTTACTTTCAAGTACTTGTTCTTTATTAGATTAACTAACTTTGACTCACTCTGTTCCTACTATTAATTCATGGAAGAACTGGATTAATATCATTCAGATGTCACTTGACCACTCCCCTCACTCATATCACCAGTTGAAAAGCTGAACTAGTTTTCCCCTCAACAACTTTCAGTGTGGCCTCTATACAGGCATGCACGTTCTCGATTTGAGAAGCACTGAGCGCAGGAGGTGAGAATTCTTTATTTAAAAGTTTCTTGGATACTTACATCTGGCACGTGCTGCTTGATCAAGAACTTGAGCTAAAATCGTATTTCTTATCTCTGCTTCCCTGTAATGGAAATTAGATACACGTTAAAAGGGAGATCTCAAACGCCTGAAATAACATGCACAAAACAAGAAAGTCTACAGAAGACTTTCCATTTGTATAACTGAAAAGAACCCTACATTTATATATTATTTCTTCCGTAGCATTTCTGCCATGGGCAGCTATACGCATCAACAATAAAGCTACGACATTAGCTGACAACATCTTGCAAGAAATCAAGATAGAGTTCCTCTTACTACATTTATTTATTCATTACATCTTGCCAGAAGGACCAAACCACGCCAGCTGCTGTCAAGATTCTGTGATCAGTTCCATTTAGTTCCAAAAGCAGTGTTTGTTTGATCTGGCATCAAGAAGTCCACACAACTGCAGCACAGAACTAAACCTCATCATTTATTTAGTGGTTTCCAGTTAAGTCTTCATATCCTGGGAGTTTCAGTTTGTGTGTTCCAGTTAATACAAGCCCTAAGCTCTCACCTCAACTTCTTTCAGAAGTCCCTACTTATTTTTTTCCATTTTCTACTTTGGAAAGTA
>JACDJE010000273.1:926071-1061147 GCA_016647715.1 Pavo muticus | reverse complement strand
GCCGCGCTGCCGCCCGCGCCCTTCGCCGCCGCGTGGTTCGAGCTCGTGTCCCCGCCCGCCGAGCGGTCGCCGCTGCACGTGGAGCGGGACGGCGGCGCGGTGACGGTCGCCGTGCCCCTGGACCGGGAGGCGGCGGCCGCGTGGGACATCCTCGTCCGCGTCCGGCAGCGCGCAGGTGTGTGCCCGGGGCTCGGCCGGGAGCGGGCGGCGCGGGTGGGCTCCGCGGTGCGGCTCTGGTCTTTTTGCTTTGCCGGCGATCGGAGCGCCGCAGGTGCCGCGGGGCAGGGACGGTGCGGTGCTCCCGGCGGTAAGGGGCTCGTGCTGCGGCTGCTAAAGCTCCGAGTCTTTAACGAGCAGCACGGAAAACTGCATGGGACCTTAACTCGGCATCCGTAGAATGGCCTGCTTCATTTATCTCTGGCTATTTTAGAACTGGTTTTTTTTGTTGTTGTTGTTTTTAACTTTTCCATTGGCTTGGGTGATATTTTTTCACCTATCCGAGCACAGTTTAGCTCCGGTATATTTGTAAATCAGCAGGTGGTGATCGTTTGTGTCCATTTGCATCTTTGTTACTTTGTGCTGCCTGTGGTCGTGGTGATGTTGTGAAGATGCGGAGTGCTAACAGAAACTCTCTCACATGTCCCTAACGTGGGCGTTCTGGGAAAAGGATTGCGCCGGCACAGAGCGGTTGGTCGGCAGAATTTCATCACGGAAGGTTTTAGGGGGGTTTTGCATGGTGTGACTTCAGAAAACTCGGATTCTCAGGGGCATTAACGGCTCCGAGAAAGTTCAGGAGCTGGTGGCAGTGCGTTCCGCCATGCCTGCGGGGCTCCTGTTAGTGCCGACAGCCTCAGGGACGTGGATCTGTTTCCCTGTGGAGCCAACCCCTCAACCCGTGTCCCGGGGAGCAGCAGAACTGGGCCTCGCCTGACTTGTTAAAGTGCCGCTGCAGCAGCTGGATGCCAACCCCTGGCTCTGGCTGTGCATGGTGCTCAGCCTGAGCTCTGGCTGCCAACCAGGAGCTGATAGACCCATTTCCGAGGCACAGATGCTTTCTGTGCCCTGTGTGCTCAGCCCTAAGTGAGGCTGTGTGACAGGGCTGTCATTGCTCGGAGGCAGTGACAGAATCTATCGGGTCAATCTGAGGGTGCTTCTGGGATTTTCAGCCGCTCTGTCATGTAGCTCAAGTTTCAGCCCTTGGTCGATGTTGCAGCTGCCTCTATCAGGATCAGGAGGATGTTGCAGCAGTGGGAGCCAGCCTCGCCCCAGGTTGCTACAACTCTCACCTTTGTGATGGCTTTCACTCTTATCTAGACTGAGTGGGAAAGCCTGAGATTGCTTGCAACTGGGCTTGTCACATGCCATGTCGCAGATTACTTTCCTGAAGCAAGGTCTGATAACCCAGTTAAAAAACCACAGACAGCTTTAAATTATTTTTAGGTTTTCTTTTAATTCTCTGTCGTGTAGTTCTAGAAAATAGCTTTGTAGTGTTTTCCACTAGCTTGATATATTACTGCCAGTAGGACCGAGTAGATAATCATCTTTATGTACAGCTTGATTCGGGCTCTCAGGGACCAGATAGAGGGCAAGTAACAGTGCACAGTGTAATGTTTGGATGCTGGTGCTTGTAAGTTTATTTGTTTCAAGGAGCCTACATTTTAAAAGATGACTTTGTTAGTACTGTTGTTTTAATCAGATAAAGGTTAATGGTGACTTAGTACCTTCAGAACTCTTCAAGTTGCTGAACGCTTGCTTTCTGATGTAATAGTTAAGGTACACAGGTGTTTGAGACAGACTTGGGAAGCCGTGCCCGATTCTTGAAGGCTGGCTGGCAGAGCTGGGTGTTCTGGGAGGGCAGCCCTGCTAGGGCAGTCAGTGTTGGGCAGCCCTGCCTGCAGCCTCTGCCGCATGCTTTGGGGGGCTGTGCTGCAGCTCCGGCCCGGTCCCAGCTCCACTAGGGCACGGAATTCTGTGCTTGGCCATGTGCCATGCTGACCCCGTACTGCCTTGCTAGCTGGCTCCCTGGCTTGACCTCAGCCATGCCTCATCACCGCAGACCTGTCTGGTGACGGCTGAGCTGCTGGGTGACTCAGAGTACATCACGGGCCCTTCTCTGCTCTTCCTGCAGAGGTCCTTGCCTGCCTTGCAGTCACTCTGTACTCCACATTCATGTTTGACGGGCAGAGCAGCCCATTCTTGCTTCCCCTTGGCAAGCACACGTGCATTTCTATTAAATACTCTCTCTACCCTTAATACCACGAGAACTTAAATTGCTTTTCTAGACAATAGACAAAGACACAATCTTACAGTGGACAAAGATGTAATCTTAAAAGATCTGTTACAAATATGTTGTTAAAACCAAAATCAATGGGAAACACCAGGAAAAACTTGTACATTAGTCTTGTACACCGGTTTCTAAACTGAACTCCTAAATTTCAGGGCTTGACTTCTTGAAGACGTTTTCTGTCTCCTGGTCCTTGACAAGCGCGTTCCTCTGATTGACTCCTATGGCCATCCAACTCTGAGCTCTATTCTTCACTTATCCGGTCCTGGAAGAAGTGTTGGTTATGCTTATGTTTTCTGTAACATTTTGTTTCTTTTTTCATTTATTAGGGGACAGATAATTTATTTAGACCTCCCAGGAGCATAATACTGTTTTAAGTTTTTGTCCAGTGAACAGAAGGTAAAATATCTTAGACTCTTACACTCATAGAGCTAACATTTAATTTGAGAAGGAGCCAATATTATTCTGTTAATGCTTGGGGGAAGTGCTTGAAAGATCCCATCTCATTAATCCTCTGCCATCACAAGCTCCCTTGACCTTACTTCATCCATGGGCATTAGCTGGGTAATCCCGTCTTTCATTTTTTCTTATCAGAGGATTTACTGGGGGTGATGTTGGGCATGCCTTCCAAATAGTTAACAGCAGTCAGTTGTGTTTGTCCTGTTTAAATCAACACAACTTGTCCTGTCTAAATCAATGTATAGAGTGGAGATACAAACATTAGTGATGCCTGTATTTTAAACCTTGGAGGTTTTCATCCTTGGATCATCTGTTCTAATTTTATCTGAGACCTTAGTCCCCTATGGGCTGTACTGATTTCTCTGTGGACCATCTCTGGTTGCTATTTGGTCTTCTGTGGTTCTTATTACCTCTTTTATGGATTACAGTTACTTTAACAGTTATACATCACTCTGAGCTTCAATTGAAACCATGCATTTTCAGGCAGATGTGCTTCTTTAAACTGCAGTGGATTTCACATTATGAAATTGAAAGGAAGTGGACATTCTGTGTGTGTTTGGGGCAGCTGTGGGTGTCGACAATTTGGGGATCTTACTTACTTCTGTTAGAAAGGAATATTTCAGGGAGCTTTAAAGCACCATCTTGGTCTTCATTCAGTCCGAACATTACATACAGTCTATGCCAAACAGTCTGATTAAAAATATCTTGGTAAGTCTTCTGGGACTTGAGCACCAAAGCTGTTGGATCCACTGTCTATTATCTCAGACATTTACAAGAGTAATAGGCTTTTTTCTTTTCTTTTTTTTAAAGATCTAACTGAATTCCAGTACATGTCTGTTAATCTGATGGAAGCAGTAAACTATAGAATTATAGAACATATGGACAGGATCTTTCTTAAAACTGATTTATAACATAACAAATTGGATATTGATTCCATGACTGACATTGCAATTATGTTAAACATTCTTTGATTCTGAAATAGTTTTATTTTAGTTTTTTTTGGCTTCTAACTGTTTTGCTGTAAAACAAATTCAGCTTTTAGAAGGCTGTTTCCTTTTGGTTCACCTAATAATGTACAGCATTCAGACATTCCTTATTCTGGTAAGGTGTCGTAATTCCTGAAATAAGGAAATCTGATTGTTTTAGAAGATTAATCTTACTCATATAGAGAAATTCTACTTCTTTGGTGATTTTTTCCCCCAAGAACTCCTAAGCAAAATTTCAAGAGATCTTCTTGCTTCACACATGTATGGTAGCTGCTCCCTGTATAGCTAAGTTCTCTCATTACAAAGCTTTTTGGTAGTCACCATTTAAGACCTGTTATTTGTTATCTAAGGATGTTTGCTGCATTTATTAATACTCAGTCATTTATTTCACTTCAGGGCATACTTGGATTTTTGTCTGTTGCTCTTGGTAGATGCATGCTGCACTGGGAATCACTGGTAGAATGGTTTTCGCTTTACTCTCTTTTAATTGGTAATTAATAGATCCACCCTGCCACAATCATGTAGCTCCTCTGACTCTTTACTTTTGTTTTTTGGTTCATTTTTCATGTTTTAACTTCTGTTTTAAAAGCCAGAGGGTAAGGACATGACAAACTACCATTATTCTATCTATGAAATAGATAAGTCTTATTAGGAGAGAATATGGGCCGTCCACAACTTGAGCCCATCAACATCATCTCTTTACAATGGTTGTGTTTTAGTTATGAGCAAACCACTGTACTTCAAAGTGGCCTCTTGCATACTTCATGAGTGTTCCAAAGTGACATAGAGAAATGTTTGTGCAGGATGTCTCCATTTTCTGAGGACTACGCAGTAGGATTGGGTATGCTAACCAGTAGCTTATTCTCATGTTTTGGTGTGTAAATGGGAACGGAGGTTCCTCCTGATGCAGCTGGAGGGCTAGGAAACTAAGTGTTTTTTTCTGGACATGTATCTTCCCAAACTTCCTGTCAGTAGGTAGCTTAGATGAAGTGTTGTGATAGTGACGTGTTAAAAACATTCATGTGATATTTACAAAGCCCTCTCAAAACAGCAGTGTTTTCTCAGCTAAAGCCAAAATATTTCCTTTTTCCTAAACCAAACAGATAACAAGTCCTATGTTTTCAGAAGCATTTGTATATCTATGGTAAATGTGTAGAAGTTGGAAAAACTTTAAAAGCAAAGGGAAAAATACTGACTTGAGTAGTTAGTTTGCTGACTCGTGTAGATAAGAATGTCATAGTGATATTGACTTAAAGGCTTGCAAGACTTTTAACTCCCTTATAAAATTTTTAAAGTAAACTGAAATGACCCAAAAATGCCAGAGCAACCTGGCTTCTCACCCAGTGTTGTTTAATCATGATAATATAATACCTTTCCCCTCGGTAAATTCAAGGCATGTAGCGTATTTGTCTGCAATTGTAGAGACATGTTCACTCAAGTAAATGTTCTGTATTGACAGATTTAGAAATCAGAATGTCTGGCGTTGTCAGTTTTATCAATTATACCGTGGCAGGGAAACCCACATTTTTAATGAATACGATAATTTTATTTTCAAATCTCGTCTTCCACATGCATCCATTGGATTCTTGAGAGAAAAGGCAGTCATAACCCTAATGAAATCAGAAGTCTGAAAGTATGCTGTATTTCACAGATTGACAGCATCTTTTGTAATTTGACATGGTGAAGAGAGATGGGTTTGGAGGCAAATCCAACCTACGCTGTTTGGAATTGCAATCAAACTATTTCAACACACGTGATTTTGAGGCTTGATTCAAGTAGTGCTGCACATCAGAAGTTGTGGCTAGCTGAGCGGTTAAGTGCTACTGCCTTCCTGTCCTTCCTGCCCCTCTCACAATTTAGGTTGGAGGAAGAATGTATATTCCTTTTTTTTGAAGGTTAAAAAATGGGTCATTGCATATCTATATATTTCCCATGAGCAGAAACTTCTGCCAGCTAACATGTTTTGTTACCCAATGCAGTCTGAGTTCAGAGTGCTTAAGGTGGTGTATGAAATCCTTTCTGTGCCCTTCGTTTTTCAGCCGGAGACGCATGTGAAAAATAAGCAATTATAGATGGGTACCTGTGATGAGGATTCAGCAGCGGATGAGTAAGATTGCTTTGGTGATAGGGAATGAATTTCAGCTCTGTGGTGTTTGTCAGTAATATTGAGATAAAAAGGAAGTAATTCCAACAGAGGGGAATGTCGGAATGAGCTGCCCTAAGAAGGATTTTTGGTGAGAGATGAATTGACTCTAATAGAGAATTAAGCAGCTAAAGCAGGAAAAGCCTCTGATCTGGAGTTTATAATGTTAGTTTTACTTTTTTCTATAAACTGTAAAGAGACGTGGGGAGGAGGCTGAGTTTTGATGTTGCAAAGGACTGGTAAATGGTGTTTGCAAATGTGTGTGAAGAGCAATCTGCTCATGTAACCTGTTTCATTGTACTGAGGATAAATGAACAGGGAAAAACAGTGATCAAATAAAGTTGGTTTGATCCATTTGAATATGAAGCAATATTTTCTTTATATAGAAATTAGCTTTTAAAAACGCTAATTTTTAGTGTGAGGTGTTCCACCATTACATTACTGTCATCCTATGCAACAGGAATTTGACCACCTTGAATTTTGTCTTGTTGCTGTGTTTGCGAGAAAGCATTTATTTACATTTTTCTGTTATCTGAAGTTAGGGAGGGAAATATGTCAAATGCAAAATCCTCATGTGTGCCTACAAGATAACTAGCAGTACTATTCCTTTAGTAGGAGTTTTTTAAGGAACAAAATTGTGTAAGATATCTACAGCGCGCCTGGCTTGAAAGTCAAGTATCCAGTGTTTAATATCGAGAAATTCCTATTGGCAGTGTGTTACAACAGTGTTTGGCAGTTCTTTTCAAGGTGATTGGGCCTATGACAGCTTCCTCATGTAGGATCTCCGTGGCCTTGCGCTGCTGAATGCAGTTGCAGGCATGCCGCCTTGCTGTCACCACTCGATGTCCTGAACCGATAATTTAAGTAGAGCCCGTTTGTGTGTTTGTAGGACTTAACCCAGATACACAGAGGATTATCAGTTTTAAGCTGTTTCTGCTAAGATTTTGAGTGGAATTGTAATGTATTATTTCTTCCATGATGTAGTGCTTATATACTACTAATAAATGTCTATTAATCATAATGTACTACTGCAGACATGTAATGATCTAGTACTGATATTGACATACTAGTGTACACGTGTGGTTAATAGAGCTACTGGGTACATGCTGGGGATGGTGGTGTGTGTGCTGTTGGAGGGTAGCAGCGAGACACCTTAAACTATCAAAGAGAGATATTGTTCTAAAATGCCCTTCCTTCCGCTATTGTTGAATCAGAAATCATTTTCATAAATGACAGTGTTTAATTCTCTCCTGGGGAAAAAATGAATTTCACATACCTTATTAAAGATTAGTTGGAGATCTGGTTTTAGCTCTGCTCTGCAGGAAAAACAGCTTATTCTGTAGGAAAGCAACCATGTTGGTTACAAAAGATGCCAGTTGTAAGAGACCACATTTTGTGGGATATATCTCGTGGCAATTAAAAAAAATGAGAAGCTTTTAACTATTTACTGCAGTTGTTAGAATGGGGAATTATATTTTAAACAAATCACATTCATGTTCTTATACTTGGAAATCGTTAATGTCATGTCCTGCTATAAATACGTACGTTACACATTATTGTCCATGCCAATCTCTTCATCACATTCTTTGTCCTCTGGCAAGTCCTTGTCTGGTCATGCTTCATTGGATGCCCTGATGTTGTTTCTACAAGTTGTCAGGTCACATCTGTAGGTCTCAGTGCAGACAAGTATAGTCCCGTGCAGTCCTGTTACAGTTGTTGCTTTGATATATGGTACGCAGTCAAGGGGAAACTTATTTAAAGAAATTTTCCTCCAGATTGCCTTTATCTGAAAGGGAAATAATCTCTAATCTTGATGATTTATTTAGTACTTCTGCTTGAGAATCAGATTGCCTGTGATTGATGGAAGAAGATAACATACCGGTAAGACCTGCAAGGCCATGTGCAGTGGATACATAGACAGGTCAAGAGAGGCACTTATGCCTGTCTCTTTGATTATATGCAATGCAGTTCATGCTGACTATCTTAATGAAATTCTGAAGTATTCACATGTTTCAGAGGTACCCAACATATTGCTGAAAGCTTTGATCTTGTCCGTATGTCAAATGACATTAAGGTCTCTTAACTATTAAAAGGCAGGTACTTGAGGGAACATTTCCGTGTCCTTTTAGTTTTTGATTACTAAAGCTTATTTGATGATGAATCTCACTCTTGATGCTGTTATCCATAGTTTCCTTACAAGAGGTGTATCTCATCTATAGTTGTGTATTAAGAACCATCATATTAATGTTCAGTGAACTAACAGTAAGTGACGAGGAGTTTGTATCCGCATGTATTTGTACTTCTTCAGTTGAAAACAGCTATTCTTCAATCACAATGTACTTTTTGGTGAAGAAATACATGCAGGTTAAGAAGTTAAGCAGAACTTGAATGTGAGTTTGCGGGTTGATTAGGATATCGATTTCCAGATTCTAGGAAGATAAAATCAGTAACCTTTCTACTCCTGACAGTGTTACCAAGGTGGCACTCAAACCTTTGGTAGATCTTTCTGTTACAGAGGAAGATTTTTGAAGGTTCTTAACTCAGGTTCTGATGTAGTGCTTGCTATTGAAGTCTGCAGTATCCCAGGCAAACCAAGCTAAAAGTGGGTATTTACAAACTCATGACAACTGCTGTAAGGTCTGTTCCTTTGTGAAAAGTTGGGCAATTTTGATACTAGCTTTTCCCCTTTGCACTTAGTCTTTTTTTTTTTTTTTTTTTTTTTTTTTTTTTTTTTTTTTTAAACTAAAATCGCCTGAGAATTCAGGCAGACATTGATCTTCTGGTTTGGCACTTTTCGTTTAGAGCTCTTTCCACTCTGGGTCGTGATGGTGTATCTCAGCCTCAGACACAGACCAGCACTGAGCACATCTCCTCCCCTGCGTTTCTTCTGGTTTCCTGGACTGGAAGTCCTGGGACTTCATGAACTATGTCCCTGAAACACGTCTGGTTTCATTTAGTAGGTTAATGGAAAAGAATAACCATGCTGCTATATTGTACATCCAGGTTCTGGAATGCTCTTTTGAGGTTCCTTCTGGCTTATTTTTTGTTGTACATTTTAACAGAACCTGCGAGCAGAGGAGAAGGTATGTTTGTAATGAGGCAATTTCTGCTTGTTTGGAAACTTGGGCTTCATGTGCAGTGTTTTCTCCAGACTGATATTTTTCCTTTTTGTTACTTTTTTGATGATGCTTCCCTACTGTTTACTACACATTCAGGAGCTCTTTGTGCTCACTGGCTGGTGTAATAGCAAAAACAAAACAAGGAATTTTTCACTCAAGTTTTAAGGATCTTCTGTTGTTGATTTCTGGGGATTGGAATAGTTGCATTCTCTATTGGCTATATATATTTTTTGACTTTAATCTTAAATAGAAATGAAAACTGTATTACATCTTCAGTGAACTTTTTATCCAGGAAATTCGTTAGTTAAGGTAGATTAGTTAGAATCTTTTTGACAACAAATACTTAATTATTTTCAAAATTCAGATTGCTATAATCATCAAATATACAAAATATATCTTAATTTTTCCCGAAAACACATTCAAACTTGGAAAATTTAAGAATGTGTGATCTTTCCTAAGAGATACTGCTGGGAAGTAATATGAGTCACTCTGATCTTGCAGTTTGGCAGTAGTTGTAGTAATTTTTTTTCCCATTATATCTGTATGTGGATGACTGTAGGAGAAGAGCCAAAAGGTTTTTCTGGTTCGCATGCCAACAATATTGCAGACATTATATCCTCAGCATACATGTTTGTTACTCTGCATGCTGTTGTGTAGCTAAGTATTTCTTCATTTTTCTTTGACTGCTAGGGAAAGATTGGTATTTGTTGCACTTAACGCTTACTGTGATGGATGTGAATGACAATGTACCTGAATGGGCCATGGAGCCCTTCCCATTCTTGGCGGTGGTTTCTCCCCAAGCTACACAAGGAACTGAAGTATATAAGCTGCTGGCTGTGGATGCAGATGAAGGGATCAATGGAACTGTAGAATATTTTCTCCTGGAAGGTAAATTTAAATCTTGTTTTTGCGTTTGTATTAAGCTTCAGCATTGTGACATTTTTGTCTTCTCACTTTTAGTGGAAAACCTTCCTTTCCTACTTAAGAAAGGTTTACAACCCTTGTTGTGGGTGAGAAAGATAAACTTGTAGTGAGTATATGGACAGACTGGTCAGTTTGGAAGCAAGTTCTCTTTGCAAAGTTGGGTTCCTGACTGGATTGTTGCCTGTGAAGTGGTGGACACGGGAGTAGTATCCAGTACCACAGGGCTTGGGCACAGAAGTAGCAGTGGTAGCCATAGTCAGCACCTTTCTGGTTTGGTTGGAAGAAGCTGACATTCCTTTTCCTTGTGGGGGTTGTGCTTCTGGTCAGTTTCAAACAAATTCTTAAGGATCTGGGTTGCACCTTAGCTTTGCAAAGCTGCTGCAGATTCACTCATAATTTTCTTTGTTGGGGCACTTAAAAGAAACTTCAGTTCAAAGCTGTCTAAGCAGAAAAGGAGTAGGAATACCACTCCAAAGGCCATCTGTTCCTCTTGACCAGAACATACCCTGGCAGGGTATTTTCTTCAGTGGGATATTTCAGCATCAAATAACAGCAAAATATTGAAGGATAAAGAAGGCTGACAGTTGTCCAACAAAGTAAAATGCGGTTTAGAAATGTAATCATCACTGTAATTAGTGAGTACAAAACAAACTTTTTATATTTTTTCCGTGAATATTAATTCTAAGACAAAACCAACTCAGGAATTGATTCCCTATTCTCAATATTAATCAAATAAAAATGTTCTTGCTGACAGCAGTTTGTGACTGTTCTTCCTAGGTGGAGAAGGCAGATTTGAGGTTGAGAGGGACACGGGCTGGATTAAAACAACAGGCTTGCCATTGGTGAGGAACAAGGAGTATTTACTGACCGTGCTAGCAGCAGATAAACTTGGAAGCAAAGGGTCTCCAGCCTCTGTTTCTGTAATTGCTGGCTTTCGATCGCCACAGTTCACCAACACATCATACTTGGTTTATGTTCCTGAAAATATAGCAGAAGGAAAATCGTAAGTAACAGGAAAAAGTAGTGCGGTGATATTATGTTCTTAGTTTAACTTCTGCTTGATCTCCCCAAAGCCTCAGTATTGTCTATGAATCATAGATACTGTGAATATTAATTTAGATATTTTAATTGAAGTGATTAAGTTCATTTGATGTATTTTAGTCACCCTTTTACACAGAAAAGTGGTGATGAATAAGTATGATTTCTTGATTTTAAACAATAAGGAAAGTATCAGCAGAATTGTCTCTTAATTTTCAATCAAAATGCAGATTTCAAATTAAAACCATTACATTGCAAAGGAAGATGTCTTGGCATGAAAGTGTGTATGAGTTTTATGTGTCAGCATTTGGAAAAGTACATTCTCCACCAAATGAAAGTTGGAAAAAACAAGAGGCTGTCTTTGCTGTCTTCATCAATCACGGTGACAAACCGAGTGAAAATGAAGATGCCACAATGCCTGTCATTTTACTTCTCCATCCTTTGGCTAACCATGTGCATCCAAATAGCACAGAAAGTGTTAGTAATGGAGGCCCACCTGAATACTCAGTTCTATCTTTCACAAATTCTTTTGGTATCAGGACAAACATTTTCCTTCTTCAGTTGAACTGAGAATACCTTTTTTTTCCAGTGAACATCTCTTTGTGTGGCCTTTCAGCTGTTGTTCAGCTCTGTTACTATCTATGTAGTATTGTATTTTACTGTTCAGTCTACGACAGTTTTACAGTTGTCTGAAGTTTGTCAAGATAAAAAAAAAATAAAATCAGCAGCTGTTAATAGCAAATAATAATGTTGTTCTTTAAAACTGCAATAAAGTTATTTAGTACAGGCATAAAAGAAATTAAAGAACTGTGTAATGCCAGAATACCTAATAGGTATCTGCTGTTCAATGAGGGTGAAAAATAATTCTTTGTAACTCTTTTTTGTCACTGTTAAAAAATAGGCTTGCACACCTGTTATAATGATATGAGATTAGTTGGTTTGTCAATTTGCGTAATATCCAAACGGAATTCAATATTTAGTATGGTTATTACTATGTCATAAGAGGTTTTAATATGGATGGTGTTCCCAGTGGAAGTGCTTTACTGTTGTGTGCTAACCAGAAGCAGTCCTGAAAATCACTGTGTAATCCTGAAGTTCTCATATCTAAATTAGACCAACTGCAGGAAAACAGAGCTGCTGTCATGCACTGCGTTTGTGGGGCTGGGGTTTCACAAGTGTAGGTTGATTTAACACTGCTGCTGACAAGAAGCATTACCAAACCTTTCCTTTGGTCCAGCATTAGCTCTAATATGCTAGCTGAACTGGCAGGCTGATCTGAGGAAAGACAGAGTGAAAAAGGAAAGAGTTTTCAGCTGGGTTGTCAGATGTGCTTGCAGCTGAGCCTTGTGATTGTGCTGACAGGAAGAGAGGAGAGGTGGTGTGAACATGCAGCTGGGGTGGAGAGAGAAAAGGAGAGCAAAGTAATTCCTATTGATAGGAATATGGTTTTGTGCTGGCTTAAGCTGACTGTAAGACCACAGAAAGATAAGAAAGAAGAATAAAGCAAGAAAGTGACCTACAACAACCTTTTGCAGTGTTTCAGTTTTGCAGCTGAGGGAATTTAGAAGGCAGCAGCATGGAAATAAGGAAAGGACAGAAGTGTTCAGACAAACTGAGCTTTGTCTTTCTGAATGCAGTTGTCAGTGGATCTTACGTGCTGGGGGCTCTCTTGGGAGATGGAATCCTTTCTCCTAAGAAATCTTCACGATAAGGCAACAGACATTTGAGGAATTAATATTCTGCTTCAAACCCCTTAACAATTACTATTTTATCATGTATTTCTTTTACTTCATGCTGCAAATACATTTCCCACTTGAAGACTTTAAGCGCTTCTATGGGAAGAAGATTGCCAAATAAGCTAAAACCCCATGGTTCTCTGTGTGCTGCTACAGGCACGCGGCCAGTGGCTGCCTTTTCCCTGTGCAGGTGTCTGAAACATTAAAGCAGTACTACTGGAGCAGCAAATTTACCATGCTGTCGTTATTAAAGGGAATATTTTGCATCTTATGTTTAGTTTCCTGCCTTAGAATCATCACCACCTGATAAGAAAGATAGAACAGGCAAATTCAGTTGCTACAAAAATGAAGTCCTCTGTTTTTAATCCTTATTGTGCTCAGCTTGCAAGAATCTTATCTTTTTTTGTTTAATCTCATTATGATATAAATACAAAATGTTTTAATTTGGAGTTGAGGTACAGCTAACATCATGTATTGCTCTAATCAGATCTATGGGATTGCAGCTGTTTCTGACATGTAGCATTTTTTGCCATATTTTTCACTGTTGAATTATTATATGCTTAAGAGATTTTTAAATTTTTATTGCAGCTTTCTTAGGGTCACTGCTGTATCATATCAAAACAAGTCCCTGAGCTACGCTTTGCTTACCAATCCAAGTGGTCTGTTCAGCATTGATCAGGCAACAGGGGATATCAGCTTAACGCGGAGTTTGGATTACGAGAATGACCAACACCAGTACCTTCTTTTGGTCAGAGCAGAGGAAAATGAACAATTCAGTAGTGCAGCTGAGGTAGGTGTTCACCTGTGGTGTTCTATATGTCTGTATGTTTTTGTGTTCTTCTCGAGTCCTTCTTGATCTCTGTATAGATTCACTACAGACATTTAAAAGACTTTTTATCCCTGGGTAGGTGAGGAGGACTGGTTTAGCTCCTATTAGAGTTTATTCTTGCTGATCCTGAGAAAGCTGTTTCTTAGGGACCAGTTGTGCCATTCCACCATAGGTCATAGGCTTTACCAAAAAGGTGTGGGAGTAGATGCAGCCAAGGAAAACGTGAGGCTTTGTTTTACTCCTAAATTATGATGCATATTTGAAAATATTCCAATTTATAACAAAACGAAATGGGAATAAAATTATTTTGTTTTGAGAACACTAAGTGAAGTAGTAAAGAGAGGAGGTAATAAAAACTCATAGCGAAAGGTTACAGTTCATGGTGTATCAGAAAGCTGTTTGACAGCAAAAATATTTCTAAGTACAATTATCACAGTTTGAATTCAAGATTCTGAGTTCGGAAATCGGCGTAATATCACACTTGCTCCTGCTGCAGCAAATAAGGTGCGCACCACCAAAAGAACAGGAGATAGAATTATTAGGAACAAGTGTGAGGACACAGAGTATTTTAGTCTAACAAACAGTGGCTGTGTCACACTGGAGACAAATAGTTTCCATTGACCCTTTTAGGTACTACAAGATGAAGGATGATAGAGTATAACTTGAAAGAAGATTCTATGATGATTTTACAAATATATTTAGCCTAAAGTCAGTTTTACATTCACCTGTAGAATTTTTGGTGTTACAAGTAATAGAAGTGTTAGGAGGTAATGGCAAAAGGGTGCTTTGAAAGCAGACAGTCCATTTCCATTTGAGTTAATGGTAGGAAATAATCAATGGAGATGAAATATGAATGGAAATGTTGCTGTGGGGGACTAGGACTTGACAATTCCAAGTCATATCTAATATGATATAATAGATATAATAATATCTAAGCAGTTCTCAGCAGGAAAAGAGCAATATGAGATAAATGAGTTTTCCTATGTGCTACAGCTTCCAGAGATCTCGGCAAATTCTTCCATCGGGTATTTTTAGAGCAATGGAGTCGTTACCTTGTTTCACTTGGATGCCATTTAACACTCTCTTTTCCATTGAGGTTTTGGTTGTAATCACCGATGTGAACGATTGCGCTCCAGAATTCCATCAGTCCATTTACAGCAAAGTCAGTGTTCCTGAAACAGTTACTATGACTACTGCACTTCTACAGGGTTAGTACTTTCACAACCATTTGTTACATTCAGTACGAATGTTTTTCTCCCCTCCACTAATTAGATTTCATTTTAGAAAGCCTCAGGATGGGGTAGCCACAACTCTTTGGCATCTTCTAGAATTGGTCATAATTACGTACTACTGCCACAGCCCAAACAATTTTGGAGGACAAGACATGAAGGAAACAGGTCTTCTTTGTGGGATTTTGGCATAACAAGACTTCAGCTGTAGTTACTTTGATAGCAACAGGCTTATAGTGGCAATCTTGCGATGTTTTTCTTTTGAAAAGAGAATAATTTTACATCAGTAATTATAGACACAGCAGCTCAACTTCTCTCCCCATCTCTAAAAGCTATGCATGGGCTTGCATTAGAGAACATAGGATGCCTGAGAGAAACATTTTTCTTCTTCCCAGCATTACCTACAAAGTAAGCTTTAAATGATGATATTCTGGATATTATGTAAAATGCAAAAATCTTATATTGAAAATGTTTATAAAGAAATGAGCAGACCCTGACAATAAAGCAAGCTGATGTAAACTAACCAGTAGTAGAAGTGCCTTATATTAGTCTTTCACCCATAGACAAAGTTTTTATAAGTCTTGAGGGTAAAAAGGAAATTAAACCACAGAAAAATTACTGTTTCCTAGTAAATAGGATTTTATAACCTCCTATTGTTCTACACGGTGATTTATCCTGTACTGATGCTGACCTGTCAGTTACTCTTCTGGTGACTGAATTTTTAGATTTTTGTGGGTTTTGAGTGTGATCTGACAAGCTCATTATTTTCATTTGCATCAGTTAAGTACTATGTGTGTTTCATCTTTAATCACACAGAGTCTAATCTGTCCAAATGATCTTAAGTCAACAGTATAGATCAGATGGACATGAGTATGTATGGCTCTGTGTAGGAATATGTTCTTGGTCATACTGGGCTCTTTAAACCCATCAAAAGCAAGATCTAGTGGCTTAATTCAATCACGGTCCTTAACATGTTTTTTTCCTCCCTCTATAACTTGCTTTGAGAGGTTGGTAAAAAAGCACAGGGTATAGCACAGTTTTATAAATTATTTCAAGCACTACATGCCAAGGCAATGCTATTAGTTTTATATTATGCACTAATTCTCTTGTTAAAGTACTTCACATTCCAGTTCGTAGATTCTGATCTACATAGTGTCTTTCTCTTCTAACAGTGACAGCCACTGACTGTGATTCAAAAGAAAATGCTGAAATATTATATTACACTTTGAGTCCAGACTTCAGTATTACTTCTCATGGTACTATATTCCCAGCAAGAGAATTGGACTATGAACGACCTAACCATCTTTATGAGTTCATAATTATGGCTGTGGATAAAGGGGAAGAACCAAAGACTGGCACAGCAACTGTTAGGATCCATATTTCAAATGTAAACGATGAAGCTCCTGAGTTTTCCCAGGCAATGTAAATATATATTCCTAAATCTCTTATATTTGTCTGTTACTGTTTTTTTGTTGTTGTTGTTTTAGTCAGAAGACTGATTATTATAGGATTGTAACTGGCTTAGATTCAATCAAGTTTGAGAGTTAGACTGACGGCAGAGACCCTCTTACAGTTGAAGAAAAAAGACATATATATATTTAGACAGGGATGGTATCTTGACAGTCTCTTTTGACAGATCTTGCATTTCTTCTAATTAGTTTTAGATCAGTTGAAAATGAAAGTACAGTAGTATCCTACCAATTAATCGTTTTCCATTCACTTACTCTGTGAAATTTAAGACCTGTCTGGATGTCTGCCTGGGCGACCTGCTGTGCAGAACCTGTGTAGCAGGGAGTTGGACTCTGTGATCTCTTGAGGTCCCTCCCAACCCCTGCGATTCTGTGATTTGGCTGATCTCCTTGTTGCTGAATAAGTAAGCAGCATATTGCTAGAAATTCCAGTTACTGCTATGTTTTAAGTAGCTTTTTCCTGCATACACAATGGATAGCTTTTATTAGCTATACGGATTGTGGCAACTTGGGAAGTAGCTGAACATAGCTGAAGTTTTCTGTGAGAGAAATTCATCATGAACACTCACAAATTGGTTCGTGTTGAGAGACTAATCTGTAAGGCTAATACAAACCAAGATGACGATGTCCTTCCTGTCCTTTGTTTAAATAGATTTACAATCAAGGGTAAATTCACGACTCCTTGCCATGAGCCTTTTTTCATCAGTTCTCCTTAAAGCATCTACTCTCTCATTTTGCCAGTTTCTACTTTCTGCTTTTTAAGAGACCTTTTCTGGTGACTGGAACTCTTCTGTCTCTGCATTTCATTTTCACAATTATCAGAATTGCTTCTCATGTGCATTCCAGATAAGGAGTTAAGGTACTGTACTAGGGTTGTGATTGAGCTACACCAGAATAATTTACTTTTTACTTCATCACACATTAAACTGGGGGAGAATAAAAAGCTGTCACTGAAAATGTTGTGGTGAAATCACTTATTGGGACAGCAAATACAAGCGAGAAGTATTCTGTGCATCTGCCTCCTTTTCCTTTGAGTTTTATGCCCATATCATTATGCCTCTGCATAATGATATGTAGGTGTCAGAGTAACTTACTGTTGTTACTCTGACATTGTATTTGCTATGAAATGTGAAGAGTGGACCCGTAAGCAGGCTTGAGTTTTCTGAGTGCAGTGATACCCATGTGTTTTATCTGTGCTGTTGGACAGAGCCAGCTGTAACTCGTTGTGACTGAGCTTTGGGATATCCACCATAGGCTGGTCTGTTGTACGCTTAGCTCAGCCTATGCCCAACCCAGTCAGGGAAAATAATAAGTATCTGGGACTTTGCTAAAGCAGAGGGTTTTTCTACAACCGAGAGCATTAAGCTTAGGCTGATAATGCCTCTTAAGAGCTTACAGTGTCAGTGATGTGTCTGGCCCCGAGGAGAGGTTTTTGTAAAACTGACATTATGCACATACACCCCGGATCTGATCTTTGTCCTGCTGCTGCAAAGACTGCACTAAAACTACTTTGACAACGTGTCTCAAAAACAGAATATGCTATAACAGACAGTGTTTTTAAATTTAGTAAATATTTGCTTTGATTCTGTGAATTGTATAACTTAAACAAAATAAATTAATAAGTTCTGCATTTTGCCCAAACCTTGTGAAGCTAAGCTTGAAAATGTCAACACTGTTGGAAGTTTACAATGGAAATCTACAGGAGATAACCCCAGAAAGACATGAGATATGGAAGGTTGGATAAATCATCAGTGCTATCATTTAATTTTGTAGCGTATTACTTAGTAGTATGATTACAGTAATAAATTAGAGATCTCTGCAGTACCCTTTATACACATAGTAAGTAGAAGTCCTCTATGTATTTTTTTTTTCTGTCTAAATTTCATAAATGTTCATAATTTTTTTTAACAGCTACAGGAGCTTTGTTTCTGAAGATGCAGGCCCAAATACATTGGTAGCTACAGTCAGTGCTGTTGACCCTGATGGAGATGGTGTGACCTATGATATTCCTTCTGGGAATCAAGAAGGAAACTTTGTTGTTGACCCTAAGAAAGGTAATAATGTATTAGCTCTTCGCTGCTACAGCAAACGAAAACAGACAACAAACAGAAGTATGAACATGCAGCTTCTGAGTAGGCTGGTACAACCCTTCAAATTGAGATTTGTTTGCTGTTTACTGCTTGAAAAATAAACACCAACGGAGGGTGTTTTGAGACAGATGCTGGCAACCAGTTGAAATCTCAGGAAGGCCGGTTTCAAATTTTGAATAACTTTATTAACTTCAGTGAAACTACTCTATGTTATACTTATGTTATGAACTGAAGTCAAAATCTGAATGCATATTTTTCAAAGCATATGTTGAAGACATTGAATATATATGAAGGAGAGAGCTGCCTCAGCTCTTTATCTTTTAGAGTTCACTTAGCATGAAATTTTGATTTCATTGCAAACTGTATTTTGCAACGTTAATGTTAGATTCAGATTCCCGAAAATACGGTCGCGGGTAACAGAAGTCTGCCATGATGCTTCTGGGTATTTTTTGGTGGAAACAGATGCGCTAAAGAGAATGAGTCAGCTGAGCTGTATCTGTTGTCTCCTTCAGCTCTGTAGGCATACTTGCAGACAAATCTGTTGTTGTACTGTCTTAATTTTGTTTTAATATCAGACTGCAGTAAAAATACCATAGAAATTAAATGGTAGCAGCCTTGAGGTTTGTTTTTAAGTAGGTAAATCAGGATGGTTTTGTCTTGCTTACTAGTGAGAAGAGTAACAGTAATCAGTTAATGTACCAAAAATAAAAAAATGCAACCTATTGTTGTCTTTACAGGGTTAGTTAGACTTCGTTCAAGCCCATTTCCAAAGCTGCAGGGGACAGAGTATGTACTTAATGTCACAGCTACTGATGATAACGCCTCGGGAGGGCCTCATTCTCTTACAAGTACTGCCCAGGTTATTGTGAAAATTGATGATGTCAACAACAACAAACCAGTCTTTCAGAAGGTACAGATATATGAGACAAGGTGATATGCATTAGACTGCGTAGTAAATGTTTAATACTGTTGTCACTGCAAGTGACGCAGCAGATGACTAATTCAAGAGGTCATCTACTTTTTTCTCTATTCTTGATGCCCCGATCCTCTTCATCTCTCACATCTCTCTCCTGAGCCTTATGTGCTTTGTTCTTCTCTTGTGGCTGAGCAGCCCCTGTGAGCACTCTTTTCCTGAACCCCACCTTGTCTCTGGCATTTTAGAAGATAGGGTCGAGAGAATACCTTTTGGAGCTTCAGTATGACACGTGAGGAGGAGTGGATTAGGTGTATCTATCCAGTGGACTTGTGACAAAACATTCCAGAACACCTCTCTAAGTTTAACGGGCTTCTGGTCAATTTGTGTCTGGAATTGATGAAAGAAGCAAAAGAAGATGGTGTCTTAGCTTAAATGGTTAAGTACTGTGAAAAATAAATGCTTGAATATGTTTTCAGGCTGTTCACTGTTATTAACATTCTGTTGTGTACAAATTTAAAGTTTGATGCTGATGGCTAATATGCTAGTGGAAAATGTCTCAGATTTTGGAAAGTCTGTGACTGTTTGTATTGATTTTGTAGATTATCGTTAATCTGTTCTTTGCAGTCTTACTTTGTTTGGAAGGCCCTTTTTGACCAGAGCAGCTGTGTGGTTTGGGCAAATGTATGCACTCTTTTTTATAAGGCTTTTGCTAACATAGAAATATATTTGCATTTGGAAGTACATGCAGCTGTACTTTTTGTCCTAATATTTTAACCAACTGGTAGTTGTTCAGTATTCATGTAACAACAAAACAGCAAAGTGAAGTGTGTAAATTAAGAAACGTGGCTAAATAGTGGTTTTTGTTACGTTGTTGTTTTCCCTTTAATATATCTTTAAGTCAAACAGCAAGGTATATGCTTGATTTTTTTTTTTTTTTTTTTGTTTGGTTTTTGTTTTTCTTAGTGTCATTATTACAGGGAACATGCTTTTGTGTTGGAAAACCAGCCCTCAGGGACGGTTGTACTGCAAGTTGAAGCCACTGATGCTGATGAAGGAACCAACGGTATAGTGAAATATGGCTTGATGCACAGAGATGGTGTCCTACCAGCATTTAGTATTCACCCTGACACAGGTAAAGTGAATGGCAGAACTGATACTGGCACATGGAAACTCTGGTGGAAAACTAGCTGAAATAAAAGCAGACTTTGTGCTGTTCACTGAGTTTTTTGACAGTAGACAAGATGCAAGCTGTATTAATTCCATGAAATGTGTAGTTTCTTATCAAATACTGAAATAGGATTGATATTTTCCCTAAAATGTGGAAGTTCTGCTCTGTAAAATGACTTGTGTGGCTTTGTAAACAAATTAGAAAGAAATACCTATTTTTAGTGCACATTATCTTGCAATGTTGTTAATGGCTTATCAATGACATACCCAAAGATAGAATAGTCTCACAAATGACCAAGAGACTAAAACTCTCAGAAGGGCAAAACTAAATTCAGGTGGAAATTTCAGAGGGTACAATACATGAGACATCTTATATCCCTTACTTGCTTCAAAATAAATCATTTTTATAAACTTCATCTCGTGAAGCTAGTTTGGTATTTACCTTTCTTCTGAACCAAAGATGTAAGCGTATATGAAGTTTGTGTCTGCATGAGCAATTGAAGTTCTTGAGATTGTTAAGTCTCGTAACTGAAGCTTTAAACCTAAAATTCACGTCATAGGTGTATTTAACCTATTGGGTTGTATCTCAATGTATTTATCGGTGGTCAAATAAACATCTAAATATTGTATTCTCAGATGCATAGTATTCTAACTCTGGTATTTAATTTGTTTTCAGGAGTTCTGACAACTGTTCAGGTATTTGATCGAGAAAAACAGAGGGAATATCCTGTCACTGTGACAGCAACAGACCAGGCAACAGAACCACTCATTGGAATATGTCAGATAAATGTTATCATTCTGGACCAAAATGACAATGATCCCAGATTTGAAAACACCCACTATGAATGTAATTGAGAGTCATTGGATAGCGTTTCAGTGCCTTGACTGTGAGCTTACCTGATGTCTAAGGTTTTTGGATTTTGTCTTTGTTGGCAGTAAACCTTGTGACCGAGTGATTGTAGCCAGAGTTGCACTTAGCTTAATTGCAGAATTGTCGTTCTGTATGATGTGCAATGTAACAAGTACAACTTTGGCTAATGGGCCTTTGTGAGTGCTTTGGGAAAATTCCTTGAAACGATTGCTGTTTCAGTATCTGTGCTTTGCTGAGTGCACGGAGTGTCTGCGGCACTGCACAGGTGTGTAAGACCATGTGGGTTTGCAGCACTGAGCAGTAAATGAATCCTTTGTTTCTTGATAATGATATATATATATTTTTTTGGTCATACATTTTCCTATTTGATATCTCTCATTCTGTATTGTTTGTTGTTTTACCTTTCCTTCCTGGTTGTTCAGAAAATTCTGCTCATTTATGGATAAACACCCAGAGGCATGGATCATATTCATAAAAAACCCTAAAGATTGATATTCTGTTAGTTAAAATATACAAATCCTAGAAAGTAGTTTCTGACATCCTGGTCCTTCTGAAATTCTGTTTATTTATATTTCATCCAAAGAAATTTGTCCTTTAGGTTTTGTTTTTTTTTAAACACTTAAAAAAGTAATTTATTGTGGGATTTCCAAGTTATGAATATGATAATATAAATTTAAAATGTGATCCATAGCTATGGATTGATAACAACAATTGAAAATATTTGGTTTGATTTTATGGGCATTGTTCCAAGGAGGATAAAGTTACATCTTCCATACATTTTTACTTTAGTATTTCCTCATGTTTCGTAGTAAGATGTTCACGGTACTTTAGTGAACTGATGATCAGTTTGAAATATTAGTCTGAAAAATCCTTTCCTTACATTAGATTTCCTAAGAGAGGACACAAGAGTTGGGACCAGCTTTCTTCGTGTTACAGCCCATGACGATGACTACAGTTCAAATGCTGTCATCACATACTCCATAGTAAGTGAGGAAACAGATTACTTACAAATTAATCCCGCTAGTGGCTGGATATTTGTTAACCAACCCATATCTCAGGTATGGTGCTTATTTTCCTTTTAAACTGGCCTTCTCAATATGCCATAAGAGGGACTGAGGTCATTGCTTTTTCCTTACTGCCATGCTATCACTTCACCTTAAAGGGTCAATATATCATTTTGAAATTAAACTTAAGTCTCAGGCTGTTTGCTTTAAACTTAGTGTGCTGAAATTCGCTAAGGTTTATTGAGATTAATAGTAGTATTTACCAACAATATTGAATAAAGAAAATAGATTTTGTTAGCAACCTTGCACCTGTTTCGTATTCTGAAGTCTTCTCTCAATTTGTGGATGTTTTCCTTTTGCACAGATTTTCTTAAGTATGCCTTTAACTTCACATATTCATTTACTTTGCTAAAAAAGCTCACCTGAGCCCTAATCAAAACCCTGTGTAATGAACCCCTTTTTACTGTTCAGAGGTCATCTATAATTCGAGATATTATTGCTACAGATGGAGGCAATAGGAGCAGTAAAGTTGAACTTGTGGTAACTGTTACTAGTGCAAAAAACCAGCCTCCACAATGGGAAAGAGACTGCTATGAAGTTGTCATTCCGGAGAATACTACACGAGATGCATCAGTTTTGGTAAGTCTGGGACATACTTGTTTGTTTATGAGGCTTTAGAGTATCTGAGTATGCTTGTTTACCTAACTGTAGTGAGCTTTTATAATGGTTTTGTGAATTACAGTGGCTGGTCATCTGCTATCCCTTTTCATTCAAAAATGCTATCAATAACCAGCATTTCTCTTTAATTTGTATGAGGATAAATGCTATTTAATTTCCTTCCCATTTGGACAACACTATAGGTAAATGAATTCCACTGTTTTGAATGCTACTGTCTTACCTGAGGAGATTATTGGACTTAAAATACTTCGACTTGTTCCGTTTGATTTCTCAGAGCAGGTAATCAGAACAGTTTTACAAAATAACTCCAAAATACATGCTTTTAGGATAACATCCTGAAGAACCAAACCTGTAGTAGCTGCAGCCAAAGGTTACCAGCTGTTTGTGCCTGGAGATGTATCAGGTAGGGCTAGGATTTGATAACCAGCAAAACTTGTCTTAGTGTTTCCAGTTGAGATCTGAAGATCTAGAAGAGTTGGTGAATCCTTTAGAAATGCTACTGCACTTACAAACTTGTTGATTATGCAAATTTTTTGAACCATGCAGAGAATCAAAGCGACTTCTCCCCTTGGTGATCCTCGTGTGACTTACAACCTAGAAGAGGGACTTGTTCCAGAAACTAACATGCCAGTTCATTTCTACTTGACTCCAAACAGAGATGATGGCTCCGCTTCAATCCTGATAGCTGAGCTACTGGATTATGAAACAACAAAGAACTTTCTGCTGAGAGTTCGAGCGCAGAATGTTGCTGCAGTTCCTCTGGCAGCATTCACTACGATCTATATTAACGTAACAGGTGTGTAAGTTCTTCAGTGATCACATAATTGTAACACACATATATATATTTTTTTACTCTGTTTTATACTTTCCTCTTTATGTGCTCTTTCTGATGCTTTAGATGTCAATGACAATGTCCCATTCTTCACCTCATCTATTTATGAAGCCTCAGTAACAGAGGGAGCTGGTATTGGGACATTTGTCATTCAGGTCTCTGCCACCGACCTTGACCTTGGTCAGAATGGTGAGGTAAGCAAGTGGGGATCTGTGTTTTATGTAATGAAATGTACAGTCACATAGCTTCAGTATTAAACAATGACTAAGTAGAGTAGGAGTCCTCAGCCTAGAAAAGGGATGGCTACTATGGAAACATGAGATGGAATAAAGTAGTTAATTACGTGTTTCCTGTCCTGTGAAAAATGCAAATATATTAGTAGGTATGAGATAGAAAACAATAAATATTTCTTTATACAATACATGGTTCAGGTGAAAAACTCCTTGCTATGGGATGCTCTGGTTTTGAAAGGTTTACGCAGACCCATTTGATTGGACAAATTAATGAAAAAATAAGGTTATTAAATGCTTTTGTGAGTAGTAAACTATGGGAGGCACTCGCTACTGATTTTAGAAATCTAAAGGAGGCACATCCTTGGAAGCAAACTGTTTTCTCTCTGGGGAGCAAAAATGAAAGCTGAAGTCAAGTGCATCAAAACATAGTCCATAGCAGTGAGCAAATTCAGCTCACACATGGCTATTATGTTAGTTCCTGGAATATTTAGCTAAGTTTGAATGCTGTTACGCAAGTACTGTGCAAATGTGCTAGTGAACTCATGATCTGATTAGACGAGACAAATTTATTTCAGGTTGACTTTAACCTAGAGATTTCTCAAACTTGCATTTTTACTTCTTTTTCTTGGATCGAGTCAAGTTCTCAGCTATTGGTCTTCCTCTCTTTAAGTACTTCTTCAGTTACCATCTATCCGATGAAAGAAAAGTATAGATTAACATCTTGTTTTTAATCCTTTAGATAACTTACTCTTTGTTACATGACCATAGTGGAGACTATACGCGTTTTCGCTTGGACTCACAGACAGGCTCAATATACACTACCTCAGTGTTTGACAGAGAGAAGAAGGGATCCTATCTCTTAGAAGTTGAGTCAGTTGATGGCTCTGAATCAGCTCGACCTGGAAAACATGGGAGGCCAAATTCTGGTAAGAAACAGTTACCTGTGATAAGCATGATTTTGCCTGGGTTGGTATCTGAAAACAGAAGCTCTGAAATGCAAGATGAACATTTAATTTTCCTTTTTTTTTTTTTTTTACTTTCTGTCTGCAACAGAACTGGAAGGAATTTTTTTAATGATGATTGTGATGGTCAAGCAAATTTTTTGTTTGGGTTTTGAAGAAGTTTCTTAAAGCACTGTATTCATTCAAGACTAATTATGAAGCATGAAGGAGGAAAGTTTGAGACGGAAAATCTTATTCTCAATTGACAGCTGTGCCTAAATAAAGACTTAGTTTGACTTTTGTCACTTTGGCTTAAGGACAAAAAGTTATGACTTAAAACTGTACAATTGCCTTATTAGGCATCAATTATTCATGTATTATCTCTTTAAGCAAATTGGATGTGACATTCATTTGATATCCAAGTGCTTTTGAGTAATATTGGTATATATATTGTCCTCAACCCTAAGGGTTTGTTTCTGTATTGTTACATATTAGTCTTCATTTAATGTACAGCTAGACAGTTTAAGGAATTGTAGCTGACAGAAGTGGCACAGCTGAGTATTTTAATCTCTTATTTCTTGCCTCTCTAGATACAGCCTATGTGCGCGTTTTTATCACTGATGTGAATGATAACAAGCCTGTCTTCACTCAAAGTGTCTATGAAGTAAATGTGGATGAAGATCAGGATGTGGGCTCAACTATCATTACAGTCAGTGCTAATGATGAAGATGAAGGTAAAGCATTGGAATTCCCCATAGCTGTTTTTAAAATATTAATGAGTTAATTTCAGTGCACCAAGAGATATTTAATGGTGTTAGGAAGGAAGATGTCTTAGATTTTAAAACTTCTTTGAGTGTGATCTGATCACGTGTGAATGCTAGTTCATAATGGAGTCATAAATCAAATGAGTCCTATTTTGTGAAGTAATGCACTAATGTGGGATGATGGGGAATGATTTCTATGCCAGTACAAATTTATTACAGATTTTTTTTTTAAACAAATGAGTAAATGTTTATGTCCTAGTAAACTAAAAACAGACTTGTAGTCAACAAAATTCAACTGCTTTGTTTATGGACAATGAAAGGTTATTTTTTTGGTACCCGTTGTCATATCTGAAACTGAACTTCTGGGTAAGTAGTCTGGCATAGCTGCAGATTTTAAAATGTCACCAAACTATAATACCAAAAATCATCAGTTATAATATGAGTCACGCTTCATCTCAACATCCCAATTCAAGAAATTGTGGTTTTTTTCTGACACTATTGTTAATCAACAGGAACAAATGCTAAGTTACGTTATCAGATCACTGCTGGAAACATAGGAGGAGTGCTTGGTGTACAACCAGAAACGGGAGCTATTTTTATTGCCCAGCCACTGGATTATGAAGAAACAAAAATGTATGAGATCCACTTGTTGGCTTCTGATGGGAAATGGGAAGATTATGCAGTTACCATCATCAATGTCATGAATAAAAATGACGAGTCTCCGGTTTTCTCTATCAATGAGTACTATGGAAGTATAATTGAAGAACTGGATGGGTTACCAGTCTTTGTGCTTCAGGTAGTGTACTTCATGCGCTTTCAGAGACCGTAATATTTCAATGAAAGAGCACAGATTACTCTGGTACAAGTATGTGAATAATAATCCAGCACATATGTATTAATGTACTGTAGTTTTACTGAATATTTTTGTCAGTTGAAGAAGAGAAATGGACTTCTATGGAAAAATAATTACAAAGATATAGTAAGCAAGATAAGCAGAATGGATCATTTGTGATCCTAAAAATCAGATCATTAACATTTTAAAGTAGCTATCAGAATAATATACTTAAATTACCTCTATAAATATGAAAAAATAAAGGATGGTTGTAGTAGTGTAATACACTACATTGTTATTGCAGTGTGAAAGACTTTTATCTACTCTTAATTGTCCCGCCTCTCAATTGCAATCTAACAGGCACATATTAATAGTATGTCATATACTTTTGCTTAGACTCCGTTAGATTGTAGAGGCATGCAGGATGTAATGTAATCATTTTATAATTATTGTGCCTGTTTTCAATACTTTTTCAGGTTATGGCAAATGATCCTGATAATAATGTGGATGAAGGAGATTTGAGTTACTCATTGCATGGGCATGGTGCTGCTGATATTTTCACAATAGATGAGAACACAGGGAGCATTTATGCACACAAGATGCTAGATCGGGAAGAAAGAGCACTTTGGAGATTTGTTGTATTGGCTACTGATGAAGGTGGAGAAGGACTTACGGGATTTGCTGATGTAATTATTAATGTGTGGGATATAAATGACAATGCACCCATGTTCACATGCATGCCTGATGATTGTAATGGGACTGTCTTTGAAAATTCTCCTGCAGATACATTAGTCATGGAGATGAGTGCAATTGATCGCGATGATCCAAATGTAGGTCTTAATGCTGTTTTGACTTACAGGATAACAGAGAATGTAAAAAATGAGTTTGGTGGTGACATGTTTAATATCAATCCCAATACCGGTACTATCCATGTGGCGAGGGGAGTTATAGACAGAGAAAGGACTGCAATTTACTTTCTTACCATTGAAGCAAGAGATGGGGGAGGGCTAACAGGAACTGGCACTGCCACCATCTGGATTGCAGATGTCAATGATCACGTACCTAATTTCACAAAGGAGACGTGGCAGGCAGCAATTCCTGAAAACAGTGCCATCGACTCAGAAATCCTGCGAGTGTCTGCTACAGATGCAGACGGTGGGGAAAACACTCACTTAACATTCAGTATCATCAGGGGAGACCCAGATCAGAAGTTTTATATTGAGAATGACAAAGAATGGCAATGTGCCACTATCCGACTGAAAAAAAAATTGGATTTTGAGAAAGCACATGAAAGACAATTTAATCTTACTATTAAAGTGGAAGATCTTGATTTTTCTAGTACTGCTGTGTGCCTGATTGAAGTTGAAGACTCTAATGACCACAGTCCAGTTTTCCATTCTCAGCTTATTCAGACAAGCCCTATTTTTGAAAACATGCCTGTAGGTACTACAGTAACCACAGTGAGAGCTACAGACAAGGATTCAGGTTTGAACGGGGACATTATATATTCTATAAAGTCAGATTCGGATCCTATGAGGCAATTTCTCATTGACCAGCATGGTCATGTGATTGTGGCGAATAAACTAGATCGTGAAGTCATTCAGAAATACAGTTTAATTGTGCAAGCTTCAGATCAAGGGACACCTGCTGAAACTGGAAGTGTTACAGTTTTAATTAACTTGCTTGATGTTAATGACAACGGACCAAGGTTTGAGGCACCATACATGCCAGTAGTTTGGGAAAACATGTTGAGCCCTGAAATAGTGCAGATGAACCATTCATCAAAACTACTTCATGCTTATGATCCAGACAGTGAGGAAAATGGGCCACCGTTTACATTTTCGTTGCCACCAGATTATCAGAATTCTTTGGATTTTTCTCTTACTGACAACAGAGATGACACTGCAACCATAACTGCTTTGAGGTCCTTTGACAGAGAAAAGCAGAAGGTGTTTCATCTGCCAATAGTTATAACAGATAGTGGGATTCCAGTTATGAGCTCTACAAACACCTTAACAATAACAATTGGTGATGAAAATGACAACTGCCATGAATCCGGCCATAAGGATGTCTATGTTTACAGTAACAAAGGTAAGTGTTATCTGGAGTAGTTCTGTATTGGGCTGCTAATTTTGCTATTTTAAAACAGTTTTTCTATTTTTAATGGATCTTCCACTTCTGTGATAGACCACAGGATCCTGAAATGGCCAAGATCTGGAACAGCTTAGTGGCTTCTTGCCCATTTCCTGTTCTTGGTTATGTCCTTCTCTCCCAGTTGTACCCAACAAGATACTCTCCCTCTTTTTCTGAGTTCCAATTGCATGCTGTCTGAAACAGCAGAGTAGCAATGATGGTTTGTGGTTCTCACTCCTGATATTGTGATTTTTTATTTTTATTTTTTGAATTCTGAGGATTTTGTATGGAGTTATATTCATGTATCTTGCATTGTATTGGGTTGTGTTTGGCCTTTATGCCTTCCTGTGACATCCATAGTGTACTCACCTCTCCAGAAGTGGCAGAAATCAGTGACAGTCTATGCATTGTTTTAAGAATCTTGGATCATAGCCATCACCAAATTAAGCGGGAATCTGAAAATAATTATCACAGTAATGAACTCTGTGGAATATGAAGCGCGCCCAGAAGCAAAAATTAAATGCAGATTTATTATAATTTATCTCAACAGGAAAATGGTCAACAACAGTGCTTGGGGAAGTGTTTGCACCAGATCAGGATGAGTGGGACAATAAAACATTTCTCTCTGAAGGAAAACTGTTCAAGTGAGGATTGTATTTGTGTCAAAATCAATAATACTTATGCTTCTGTAATTATTTTACTCACCATCTATTTCTTTATGTTCAGGATGTGCACAAAACTAGGATTGTTGAGTGTATTAAGGAATGTACTTTTGAATGTATTTAACAAGAACAAAACAAAAACAAACAAAGCCCTGGTAACTAGTTACCAAGAACTTAATGCATGAAATAATTTTTTCATTTCTTTTTTTTTTTACTGTAGAGAATGCAGGCTCACACCATGGTGTTTGTTTTTAATCTTTAATGTTTTAAAACATATGCATTCTGTAAGACCCAATTTAAAAATTGGCAGTTTTTACTGCCTGCCACTAACCGTTAGAGTCGATGGAATTCAAATCACAAATTCCAAGCGGCATAATACAATCATTTCATTAAAAGTGGAAGCAAATTCCATGATCTCTCTTGATGACAATTCACAATTGCATTGGAAAACCATAACTCCTAACTTACTGGAGTTAGTGTATTTATCAGTAGCCATTGGGACTGTTTCCATTTTAGGAGGTTACTGCATCATAGTAACGTTCATGGAATATTTCCATAGTTACTGATTACTGTCCCTTTGAGGTAGCACATGAAAACTATGTCAGAGATTTCATACTGACTTTTTCCTATTCTGAATGGATGAATGAGAATCTTGAATGACTTTGTCTGCTTCTGTCAGATTCTGTTTTCATGTAGACCTGTACGTGATGGCTATGTCGAACTCCACAGTTACCAGTGACTCCTATAGACTGCTTGCTTTGAGTCAGGACAGGGAAGGTCTAGGGCTTTGGAAGTGGAAGAAACATCTTTGTATAAGCTCTGCAAATTGTTTTTTCTTTGCTGAGCTCTTTCTGGTTGATTGTTGATGTTGTTTGTGGATTCCCATAAGGTTTGATTTATAACCTTCATAACAACATTTAAGGCCTTGTGAATTAAATTAATGAGTAATATAGGCTCTCAGTTTTGGTTTATTAAGTTTTCCTGATTGAAGGTTTATGTCTAGGTCTTTCAGATTAAATCAGAGAACTGGTTCATTGATGATGGTGGATAATGCTCCTCAAGGAATATACAACTTAAAAGTGAGAGTTTCTGATGGACTTTGTCCTGATGTTATATCTACAGTACAAATCCATGTCAAAGAGCTGGAAAATGAAGCCATACAAAACTCAGCCACCGTGCGTCTCTCAGGTTTGTTTTAGTGCTTGCTGAGAGTTTAGATCAGCTGCTTCTACATTGAATGATCTTATTGTTTTGTTTTAGAAACAATCGTAGGGCAGATGCACTTTCCTGTATGCTTCCATATTGTTAAATAAGTTGAGAGATTAACCTCTATTTCATGTTTATTTTTGAATCCCAAACTCAGATATCACTGCAGAGGAGTTTATACAGAATGGTGAACGTGGCAAAAACAGATACAACATGTTCAAGGAATTACTGGCAAAAATGCTATCAGTTAAGTTTAGCGATATCATTGTCTTCGGTTTGATGAACACTGATGGAAAACAGACAGATGTAAGATTTGCAGTTCATGATGGCTCAGCATATTACAGACCTGAGAAACTGCATGCTGAGATGGCAGCGTTTAAAAATGAGGTACGTTCTAGGGTTGTCCCATGGACTCGGTGTTTGGGTGAATCACACACATTCAAGGTATGTTTTCCAAACTTCAAACAAACTTTACTGGAAGAATATGCAGGATCTGCAGATATGTTTGTTGCTTCACTTGAGACAAAACATTTGTCAAGCAAATGCTAAATTCAAGTTGTCTTCCTTCCCCATAATCCCTTGCATACGAGTGAACTCAGTTGCAGTAGATTCAACAGCTTTTGGTTGCAGATAGATGGCCCTGCATTCCCAATCATGGTACAGTTCCCTGTGTTTGCTCCAGTCAGTTTCATTGTATAATCTATCAGACATGATTTCATACTCTGATATCAATCAGAATAATCCTTAGAAGATAAAGTAGTACTGTAATACAGAGAATGTCTTGAAAGTGACAGCTTTTTGAATGTTCTAGATGCTGATGAAAATACCAAATCTTCCTGCTTGTGGTTAGACCTTATAGTAGAGGCTTGATGTCACCCAGATTGAAGTTCTGCTGTACAAAGAGATGGCAGTCCATAGAAACAATCATGCTGGAAGGAATATGCAGGTTAGAAGAACAGTTAAATTAGATAAGATAGATGGAGACAACTAATTATTTAATTTAACTCATTAAAGGATAACTCTTAAATACGATGGGTTGCCTCCTCTCATGTTTTTTATTAGAGAGGGAAATAGTTGTAAAATATGTTTTCTTTCCCTTCTGGATGAAACCTAACTCTCCTACTATCTTACCGCTTTCTGCATGCTCACTAACTGAATTACCCAGATGTAATCTATCTTGCCCCACTCTAGTTGAATTTAATACATGGTACATCTTGTGGAAGTTTCAAGAAGGAACACCACTTTCCATGTGTGTTATTATGGTAGGGTCTGTATGATTCTTGGAACCAAACAGTATCTTTCTTGCCACCTGCCTGCATCTCGTATGATGTTAAGTAGTGTAGACTGTGGGAAGCTACTTGGAGAGCAAGTTGGAAATACAGGTGCTATTCATAAAGCGTAACATCTGTTTCTTTTGCTTACATGTAGAATTATTGCAACAGTAGTATGGAAGATTGCACAGATTTCAGATATTCTGTGCCATAATATGTGGCAGGTGAATTCATCAAAGTGGTAACAAGGGATCGCTTCACATGTTGTAGCAAAAAAGTTAAGTTAGTATTAATTATATATAACCTTTCAATGTTTAATTAATAGCTCTAGTGACTAATCACCAACAATCCACAGAAAACTGATCATATCTGAAGAATTTCTGCAGATTTTTGTAATGTTTATCTATAAATAAAGAAAATAAGTAATTAGCGCTGGAATTATTCATTGAATTGCTAAATAATTAATATGTTTGCATTACTTCCTTGAGATGTAGCTTTACAGCAACTGTTTTTATTTAGCAGTAAAAATAATCCATTCTAATCCTGTAAAGGAGCTGAGATTGTTTATATACACTCTCCTTTGCTGTAATGGTACTACATGGCTGTCTAAGAGTGCATTATTGACTCCCTGCTAATGGTGATTGATGTGAGCAACAGGCACGAGAGTGCCCTGACAGGATGCCTCGTGTCAATGTAATGTTCATTTTTTGCCTTTGGGGATGTGATTTCCATACATGTTATGATATTGGAGGATATTTGACAAACGATTATAAAGGTCAGTTTTCTTAGGGCTGTGAATTCAGATGACTGCAAAGTAAAACAAAACAGAAGCTTCAGTATTTATGTTTTTGTTTTGGTCTTTTCACAGCTATTTGTAAAATATTTGTCATTCATTTTATCCTTTGAAAAAATATGTATTGAGTGTACAGAGAAGAATCTCGTCTCATGTTGTTAGCATTACATTTGTGTATCTCCATTGCCTATAACTATAAACCTGTTTTCAGGTTTAGCCACTAAATGCATGTCATTCAGTGTGTTTGAATCCTCAAATACAAATCAAATTATGAAGCTTTGGGCACATTTTTTAATGTCTGTTTGTGGAAACACTTTTGCTATATTACAAGACTTCTTTATTTGGGCCTTCCAAAGCTAATTTTAATTAGTAATAAAAATAAGGAAATAGCAAAGATTAATGTGGAATAAAATAAAATAGCCCAGGTGCTGAGTTGATTGCATTTTGTTCGAGACGGTTTGAGATGAAACAGAAGCTTAGGGTGTAAATCAGTGGGCTGAATCCTAATTGCTGCAGACTTGTCCAGTCACTGTCCATGAACGTTCCTATTGAATGAAGCTCAGTGCTTCCATTTTCCAGTGTGCATCCTTTCGGATGCAGAACTTAAGAGAACTTAAGATAAAATATCTGAGCATGAGTTACAGTTGCTGTCAGAGTGCAGGAAGTGTGAGGTAGACCATGCAGGTGGGAAGGCGGAGTATCGCTGCTGTCAGAGCTTTGATCCTGAGCAATAACATCGGTAGTATGCAGCACTGATTTAACACATGCAATATCCATCATGTCTGTGATTTTTTAAGCTTTCAGGAAATACTCTTACTATAAAGTTTTCCATGAAATCATGGCACTTGTTAAATCCCTTTGCTTGCCTTTATGGACAGGGGTGTTACTAATACTGAGGAAACTAAAGTGTTCCATTAATTTTGTGATAGCTTAATTTTTATTTTTTTCCGAAAGGAAGGAGTGAATGAAACCATGAGTAAGGAAAAGACTGGTAATATGTCAAACTCTGTTTTCCCTTAGATCCAGTCAGCTTTACAGGTGAGCATCTCACAGATTGACGTGGATGAATGTAGGAGCGCGGACTGTAGTGAAGGCAGTGGTTGTACAAACCACCTTGCTGTGAGCAACATCCCAACGGTGGTGGATGTGGGGAGCGTGTCGCTGGTCTCTGTGACAACCACCATCAGTGCTGTCTGCACCTGTGCTGCCAGGAACCGAGTCCATCAGCCTTGTTCCTCCTATGCCCGCAGCCCTTGTCTCAATGGTGGGATGTGTGTTGACACTTTGAATGGTTACAGGTGAGGAAACTTCTATTGCACCCCTTTTCTTACTTTTTTCCTTTTGTTTTAAGAGTGCCAAGTGTAGCTAACAAGATACAGCTCTTGTAAAATAATGAGTGCAATGCTACCTGAAGGAGAAACAGAAAACCTGTGAGTGTACTGGAGCATAAACTTAATGACAGCAGTGTCTTTACCAGTGGCCCAGTAACGGTTACTTTAGTCCTGATATCAATGGAAATACTGCAAGAACAAAAACCCTGGGAAAAAATGGTGGCATTATTAACACCTCACTTTTAAGGGCATTTCATTCAGTAGGAATTAAGCAGCAGTGGGGCAGAGAATGTAGTGAAAACAGCAAGCGGGAAGGACTTCAGAAAACACGACATGGGAAAATTTCTTTACTGTCACATCAGCTTGCATGCAGCAGTATTCCTTTGGTAAAATGACACGTTTTATTTAAGCTGAGTTCTCCCTGCAATAAATTGACCAACTGATGTTTGATGTTTCGTTTTGCTTACCAAGTGAAACAGTTTGTTGTTCCCAACGTCGTGGTCTCAGAAATACTTCTTGGATGCAGATTGTATGGTGGCCAAATATTTTTTTTTATTCTTAAAGCATTTTAATAATTGCTAAGCACCTCTGTATACCTGAGGTGGCAAACACCGTTATTCCACTTCAGAGTGTGATTTCAGCCCTATGTTTATTGCATGTAGAATGAAAGAAACAGTTGAACATTGGAGAATTTTGACATTTCTTTTGTTTGTGCCGTTTCAGATGTCTTTGTCCTGCTTCGTTTCATGGACCAGACTGCCAGCAGACTAAGCACAGTTTCCATGGAAATGGTTATGCATGGTTTCGTCCCATCAGGCCTTGTTTTGAAAGCTCACTTTCTCTAGAGTTTATTACCGCAGTTCCAGATGGACTTCTGTTATACAGTGGTCCTTTATCAAATCCAGAACCTGGGAATACAGAAAACTTCATTGCAATAGGTACTGCAGCAACTGTGTGGAGAAAATTGTCTTTTGGGAATGAGTGGGCTGTGAGCAGCGTTCAGTCTTTCCATCTTATGAGAGAGTTTATTTTCTGGGCTGAAAATGTTGGAAAATATTTTGAAACATGTTTTGAAATGTTCCCTAACAGGTCTTTCTTTTTGGATGTATTGCATTTTTATAGCCTGCAGTTATGGCGTTGGTCTGTTGCAGAGGAAACCAAGGGGAAAATAAAACAGACAGATTTGTATATTTAAAAATAATTCCCCTAGGAAAGTTGTAGTGCCATAAAGGAATTTAGCTACTTTGAAGATAGGCATTACACGATCAATGCAGACCTAGTTGCATGTCATTCTTATCACAGGAAAATTCATATACAAGTAGAACTTGTGGCCTGAAGTTGACACATATCTAAAAGCAGTAACAAGCTGCTTCTTTTTTGTGAATTAATGTGCAAGATGCATGGCACAGTTGGTGCTTTCTTAATTATTTGAAAGGTAATGTTGGATATCATTAATCATTAATCTCTTCTGCTCTATTTTACAATTACTTGTAAATCTGGGGAGAAGTTAGGAGGGAGTAAAATCTGCATGTGCTAATTGTTGTAGAGCATTGTAAAACTACAGATTGCTTATCAGGAATTAGCTGTAGTGTTTGACTCTTGACAAAGAAGTGGCACAATCTAGAGTAGAAAAATACTGTATTAAATGAGTATTTCTACATAGCAGTGGTCAGAGAATATAGTTATTTCTATACTGAACCTTCTGACCAGCAATAACCATTAAATCAGTACATTTGCCAGCTGTGCCAAAATATCCAAAATAGAAGGACACTTGTAGCTGGATGTGATTTATCTTTTCTGTGCTGTATAAGAACTCTCCAGTGGCATTCCTGTGCTGAAGATGAGCCATGGCTTGGGTTCTGTGATGCTGCAGTTTCCAAGTCACCTGAATGTCACAGACAAAAAATGGCATCAACTGGAAGTGAGAACCAATGGCCAGGTCAGTTATTTGATTTTCCCCTTCAGAATATTGGCATTTACCTATGCAGATACATGAGGGTAAAGAAAAGAGACTGAATAATTCTATGTATTATTCTAACAATCCTTGTAGATTTTATGAGTAATATGAATTTTGGGAAGGAAGCATTGTCAATTTCCAATCTACTTATGTTGTAATCTTCTATATTCATGGATCAGAGGATCACTGGAACACTGAAATCAATTACCTATGTGCAAAAAGCAGATAATTGCTTACTTGCAAATGCATTTACAGATTTTGTAGAAATGGTTGAACTACTCAGAGGTAAAAATGAAATGCTTTTTTGTTAGATGATTCTGTTTTGGCTTTACTGTTCTTATTGTAAGGTGGAACACACACACACACACAAAAACCCAGGAAAAACCAACATTTTTTGCTTTATGATCTTAAAAAAAAAAAAAAAAAAAAAAAGAGAGAGAGATGAAAAATTGCTATCCTTTTGCTTCCTGATTCTTACGGTAATTATCAATTCAGTAATCCTATGTTTTGGCGTAGGATGTTCGATTCACTTTGGACCACTGCAGCACAGCTGTTGTTTCGGAGATAGAAGGAGTAGGCAAATGGCTGTCTGCTGACGATCGTACAAACTGTGAAGTCTTTGGGTCTGTTCCCCGAAGGGCCAGGTATGTTTCCTTGGCTCAGAGGAGTGATGTGAAGAAACTGCAGAGCACAGACATGGGTACTGTACCTTTAAGACTGCATTGAGCCAACTTTTGAATTTCTGGCCTCTATCAATGCAAAACAGTCTTTGTTCCTGCAGTACAGGAGAAGAAAAAGTTGAAGGAGAACTTGGTGTCTTGGGTGTTATAGCTTTTCCTGACCTGATCACAGATGTTTGAATTGTAATAAAGTACCCCACAGTTAAACAGTTAAGACTTTGTCACATTTAAGAAAAAATAAATTACCCTTACCTTTAAAGAGCCAGAGTTTCTGCTCTGTATTTCAGAGACAGAAGAAGATAATATTTGGGTTCTTCTGTAATTTTAGAAAGCCTGTGTTCCTCGGAAATGCAGAATAGATGCTTATCTGTCTTATTATGTAATGTCTTCAAAGATAAATTCACATTTGCTTTTGTTATGTATATTGTGTCAAAAGGTATTTGAATGGGAACCATGTCCTTCAGCTGGGCGGTGTAAAAGAATCGTTGCCATATTCCTACCCACAGCTGCTACACAAACACTTTTCTGGTTGTTTGCGCAATGTCATCTTGGATAGCCAGGTAAGAGAAGAGTAACGTTTTGCTTTAGCAAAGGAGAAAATTTCATTATTAAATTTTTAGTAAATTTCTATTACATCTGAAATTATTGCTTCTAATCTATTCTGTGCCCTGGTGCATCAGTGTAAAATAGAAGAAAATTCTGGATTTTTCTGTCATAATTAGAATAGCTACCCTGAAAAAATGTTTCATAATTACAAACAGATGTATTAGAGAGCACAAACCTCTGCCTTTGTTTATACGCTATGTTGTGCAGCTGTTTTTCATGCTGCTTTGCCCACTCAGGGAACTTCTGAATGGCAATGGCGCAGTGGTGTATTTGTGCCAGATGTGTTGTTTGTTAGGGGGGTTATCAGGTTTTGGTTTTTTTGCTATCATACTCAGTTGAGTTTATTCGAAGCAAACTACAGTCTTGATGTTTAATATTTTAAAATGGGACTTCAGTTAAAATACGTTAAAATTTCAGTGTCAAAAAGCAAACAGTGTCTTAAACAATAGAACTGAAGAACAGACTGACATGGTATAGCTAATTCTATTTAAGAATGAGCTGTAAATACCACTTACGTTTTATTTTGAAGGTATATGACCTTCAGTCTCCTGCAGAGTCCCTGAACAGCTTTCCGGGCTGCACGCTTACTGATGGGAGCTGTGAGGCCATGGGCTCTTCTTCTTGTGGTATTCACGGGAGGTGTCTTGGAGACTGGGGCTCCTTTGCTTGTCATTGCTTGCCTGGTTACTACGGTTATCGATGTGATAAAGGTGAGGTCTGCTTTTCTGTTACATTATCAATAGGTTCATTTTACAGTACAAACATAATACAAACTTAAAGTAGTGATTGCTGAGAATTAGAACTACACAACCAGAATTATGGTTCTGTTGGTGTTTGAAATAGATTCTGCTGGGTTCAGAGGTCTGTGCTTTTGGTACAGGATTCTTCTTTAATGGCTTTAGCCCTTATGGAGCCAAAGTCTGCAGCAAAAAGACAACTATAGAATAGGTTGTGGCATTTTGTCTGCAGTATCTTCTTTTGTCTTGGTCAGAGCTTCTGCTTTCCTGCTGTCATCCTGAGCATCGTAAAGAGGAGCATTAGGAGGATTAAGTCAGGAGGGAGATCACCTCTTTATGGGGGAAGATGAAGTAGGAGATCGACTGGGAAGTTGTGGAAATAGATGGAAGGACATAGCCAAGTTATGTGTCACGGCTCCCATGTTCTGCACTACAATAATTTCTTTTACTTTCAACTCTTATTATGAAAATAATGGGAACGGTAACATTTCCTCCTTGCTACAGAATGATTTAAAGGTCCTTATCCCTGTCTTTTTAGTTGCCAGAGAGTACACATTTGGGCCAGGAAGTCACATTCGCTATCAGCTTCCCATCAGTGTGCCTGCCCGCAGGACACTGTTTGAAGCCATGATTAGGACACGGCAGCCTGACAGTGTCATCACAAGCATGTTGTCTCGAAATAAGGATGAACACATAACCCTGCAGGTGAGCAGGTCATCCCGGACAGCAATAGCATAAAGTTAAATCAATGCCAGCCTATACTTAGCCCAGAGAAACTAATCTAAGCGTTGGAAATAGAACTCAAATCCTTATGCTAAGCACAAAAACCTTTGGAGTTCTTTTTATGGATGCTTAAGGATCTGAGCCTTCAGTTAAGACAATGACCCTACAATCCACTTTGGAATCCCACTGGATTTCAAAGGAATTTAATGCCTGTTAAAGTGAAGCAAAGTTAGCTAAACAGAAAAGCTCTGTCTGCTCTGGTGTCCTGTTCAGCCATGGCCAGGAGTGGCTGATTCTGCATAGATCAGACCCTGCCAAGAAAGCCACCTGTAGCAGATCTAATGGTGTGGGCTTCTGAAAATTACATCCTTTTCCACTTATACATACCACTGAATGAGTTGTCTTTTGAGCTAAGTTGTCACTGTAGAAGTGATGCACCAGATTCTCAACCTTTTGAAGAACCCCATCAATTTGCCTGAGAGAGGCAGGGTAAAATTGCTCTGAGTTAATTATGTACTATGCGGATACACAGCTGCTAGTATTTAGGTCGTCTAGTTCAAAAGCACCTGAAGTAACTTTACATTATAATGCAATCATTTCAGTATGTTCAGTGTAAATGTTCCCTACATTTAAAGAAATACATATTTAAGATTGACTATGTACATGTTTTAGTTCAAGTAATGTGGTAGTTACAGATTGATATAAATTGTCAGGTGGTGACTTCTCTTTTTTGTCCTACTGCTTTGTTAATTATCCACAAGGTTGTTCGGGGATTCCTAGCAGTCTCATATAATCTGGGTGATGGAGACTATTCTGTAAGCCTTCCATCCTACAACATTGATAATGGTGAGTGGCATCACATCACACTGGACAGAAATGAAAATGAATTTACTCTTCGCCTTCATGAAGGAGGTGGGAAGAGAGAAATTCTGAAAGCAGCGGGAATATACAAAGAGATTGTGATTGACCCCAGCAGCTTGGTCCTTGGAAACACCTACCCATTTGATCTCAACAAGAGTTTTCAAGGTAAGGAATTAATGATCTACGAAGTTCAGAATTTGAACCTGTGCAAATGATGGTTTATTGATACTACGTCAGCATGCTGAGAGATGTTTTCTGCATTTGTGTAGAGCCCATTGTAAGTGGATTTTTTTGTGTGACTCTTTGCAAGAGGCACAAATAAACTGTTCTGACTAGGAGAAGATACAGCAGAGAAATATGTGGGCATACTGTTAGCTACAAGATTTCAGTCAAAGATGGTAGCCTCTTCCCATGACTGTATATTGAGCATTTGTAACTGAGATCCAAACACAAGGTATACTGGTACACATTGAAAGATGTTGCAAAATTGCCACAATATTTTGAATTCTCTTTTGAAAACACAGATACAGGTCTGCAGCAGCACTTGGGTTTTGTAGAAAACATTGGGAATCTTGATCAAAACTTTAACAAATTCTGTCAGATAATAGAGGAGAGTAATAAGAAAGTTTAGATAAACTCAGTTCTGGATTTAAGCTTTGGTAGCCTGGGTCCTTTGTTAAACATTAATTATGCCAAAGATTACAGCTGCTTCAAATCATTCTTGCTGAATGGCCTTTAAAACAGTCTCTTTGTGTCTTGCCTCAGGATGTATGAAGGATGTCAGATTTAATAACTACAGGATCCCACTGGACACTCACACAAAGGAGCTGGTGTCAGTATTAAGTGCCCGAGGTGTCACAGAAGGCTGTTCTTCAGAGGCTTGTAGGAATAACCCTTGTAACCAGGAATTTATTTGCATTGATCTGTGGATGATGCATGAATGCAGGTAATTAATGGAAATGAAAGCACCCTCCACATTCAGGTAGGAAAGGGTGGTTGCTGGAGAAGCATGCAGCTTGAAGACTGCCACTCATCAAATTGGCTGAACTATGGGGAAACACTGAAAAGCTGAATGCTGCATAGATATCAGGTTACTCAGAGAACGCTCTCCTTTTAGGTGCTGCCCTTAGCTGATGTAAATCAGAGTCATCACTGATTCTGCAATGATTTTGGCTGCCTGTCTTAATTGAAAAATGTTTAGAGAATAGCAGAAAGTGCAAAATGTTTCAAAACCCCAAAAAGCATGAAATAGGGTATGTTAGATTGAGAGGAGTGCAGTACTAGCATGGGTCTCTCTCTTGAGGCTTGTGCTGTGCAACTGTAGATGTGCTTTCTTTTGCTAGTACCTGACTTTTACACCACTTAAGCTGTGACCTTTGTTCCCTTACAGGCTTTTCAAGTTGGATTAGAAGCACCACATAATTCAGCTAAGAGTTCTGTGTAGCTGGGGCTGAGTTTAGGTTTTTGTAAGATGGGTAATCTTGCAGAAGGTAGTGCAACTACCTGAAAGTCCCAGATATAAAAGCTTAAAGTTGGGGAGCTTGCTATTGTATGACTGCTCTAAAAAAGACTAAAGTCCTGTAGTTACTCTAATACAAGTAACTCCTAGCAGCTTCTTCAGCAATTATACAGAGTCCTCAAAGACTGTTCTAAAGTATTAAATGATTTCTTTCATGTCTACTTTTCTCAGAGTTTAATGGTTTTGTTTTGCCTTCATCTTTTCAGTTGCCCTCCAGGACACATGATTGTGGAGAATGCCACTGGTAGACAGTGTGTCCTCACTGCATGTGCAAAAAGGCCCTGTAACTATGGTACTTGCATCTCGCAGTCACCAACCAAGTTCCAATGCCACTGCCCTGATGGCTATACTGGACGTAACTGTGAAATCACACTGGCGATCTTTCACAAGGATACAGGCCTGACCTTTAGTTCCATGTTTGCCATCTGCATTTGCTTTTTGGCACTGTTAGGTAGTTACGGCAATTACTTATTGTACTACCTGTGGTGATCTCATTTATTCATCTTGTCCTAGTCATCATCTCATCCTCACGCTGAACTAAAGTTTCCTAATGGCAACTTGACTCTGCCTTCACTTCTTTGCCATGGTTTCAGTTCCATCAGCAAACTCTTTTCTCATCCCCATGTGCACAAGTTGCTAATTGAATCAACATTTGATAGCTATGGAAAATCTTTGCTGTTCTATTTTTTGCACATTTTCACTTCATTCCTAAGGAACTATTCAGATAGTAACTGGAAGCAAATGCAATTGAACAGAATGAGGAAAATATGCTACCAAACACACATTGTTTGAAATACTGCTGATCATTAAACATTTTTCTGTCCAGGAGAAATACTCTGTGTGATAGGAATGAACTTGGTTGGAAAGAGCAGTCTCCTGCATCTTAACCAGCTGTGACACAACTCTCAGCTGCTTTTTGCTTCTAGAACCATTTTTGTGCTTTGGTATTTGGTCTCAGAAAGAAAAGCCAAAGAAGGATCTCACTGCTGAGGAAGGATCATATGTGCTGGTCCTTCTTATTCACGTTTCATGAAAGTTTGCCTGATAAGAACACAGGATTTTGCTCATAGCTTTTACAATTTTTATTTAGTTCAGAAGCTGTAGTAAGAATTTAAAAGTATTGAGGGCTATTTTGAATTTATCTGTAGCTACAGGAAATACCATCTCTTTCTCCAACTCTGCTATGTTTGCCATGCAAATATGAACTGCAAATAACGTGGGAAGTTAACTGGCTTCACAGCTTTTAGAATCTCAGTTACTTGTCATTAAGAAGAGATCATTATACTAAATGACTTTTTTTTTCCTGTGACATAACAGTTTTATTGTGACTTTGTGTTGTTACTTGTACTGGACTGAACCTGACTGAGAAATCAAAGACAACTTGTACATAATAATCCTGCTGGTCTTTCAGGTCTGAATTACACATCAGAAACAGTTGTTTTTAACCAAGTTGTGTGCGTTGTTGTGAAAGATGTGGTTAACTGTGGTATTATCACATACCTGCAACTTTTGTTAGGAGGAATTTTAATAAAGTCACTGTTCTCAAGATTTGAAGTGCCCTTTCTCTTACATACCTTCCAGAAAGTGGTAATGCATTATAAAGTGACTAATACATGTAATTCTATTACACATTTGTAAATTTCCAGTAGATTAGAAAAGCTGCTCTTCTGACATCTGAATACATCTCTGAAATTCAGATTTGGAACCATTCTGCAAGTATAAAGCAACACTGGGGTGGCTTCACCTTGGTTCAATATCACAAACAGGAGAGGTGCAGAACATGAAAAGACTTCCTGAGTATCTCAATGTCAGCTCAGCTAAATAACAGCTGCCAAAAAGTTACTGTGTGTGGAAAAATCACGTGTTACATTTCTGGGAATCTAAGGGGGGAAAACATCCTGAATGCATTGATTCAGCTTGAAGAGTACAGGCAGACAGCAGTGCAGGGAATGGGCCCCAGTGTGTCCCAGTTTCAGTTCAGAGCTCATGTAGATGGTGTGACAGAACTGTACTCTGAAGGATATTCTGGTTTAATTCACCGTTGTGTTCATTAGCGGTACCAATGGTTTAAGGTCTTACTGTGAACTTTCATCTATTTTTACAGAGTTGGTAGCACACTAATACACAAGTTTCTATTTATACTATGTTCAGTATCTTATATTGAAGTTTTCCAACTGTGTCAGTGTGAGAAATGTTTAAATTGACAGACATTAAGGCAAAACATGACTTTTATCCTATTAGTATGTGTAAAAATAATTTCCTCTTTTGTCTGTTGTTGTCTTGTGCTTCGTTTCTGTCTAATTGTATCTGTGACTTTCAGCTCATTGTTATGTGCTGCCCCTTTGCACATTTTCTCTTGAAATGTTTAACTCAGTGTGGTAAATAGGTCTCTGTACACCATTTGTGACACTCAGTTCTTCAGTTACTTATGCTCTTAACTTCAAAGCTGTACTTTAAAGGTTTTTTTAAAAATACTCTCTGAAGGCCTTTTCTTCTGTCTTTCATATTCACTTGTAATTACATTGAAGAGTGCAAAAATCAATCATTTGTTGAGAAATACAAAACTCCAGCCCTAGTGCTTCTGACTGTATACCAGTTCTGTAGTCTTTGTATAGAGTGGCTGATGTCTTAGTCACACTGCAACACTTCTGTATATATTCTGAATTCTGTTTTTTGCTCCTGTGCGTTTACACAGTTCTGTTCAGTGCTGTCTTCTTGTGGGCTCGCTGGAAGCATGACAAAGGTCTGGAAGGAGGAGTTCACCATGCAGCTGCACATCATGATGATTTGGAGGACATCAGAGAAAATATCCTCAACTACAATGAAGAAGGGGGTGGGGAACAAGACCAAGTAAGAATTGTTGTGTTACATTACTATTAAAAGGGGACTGAGGCTCACCTTGCTAATGAAAATGTGTAGTATGCTTTTCCTTTACAGCTGAGGACCTTAACCTTTGTTCTGCTGTTTCATTAATGCAATTGATAGATCAGTTATTTACAAGGGTTTTTACGCAAGGGTTCATGTTTCGTAAGTAGATAAGTGCCTATCAATTTTTAATTTGTCTCAAAGCAAGTGATCCTATGTGCATCTTAAACGTTCTGGTAGCGTGAGTTTAGCAGTAAAGAGCCAACAGCTGATATCTGCTTTCATGGCTCGGGAGGTGCTGTCGTTCTCTGCTGAGTACTGCTGTCGCACCATGGGCTTGAAAGAGCCTAACATGTACTATTCTTTATAGACTGTTTCTTCTTGGAGTCTGGAGATAGCATTTTGTCTGCTATTCCAAATGCTATACTTGTTTTCTCAAAGATCTCTCAGTGCAGGCTTTACTTGTTAAGAAGTTCAGGTACTACATTTGTTTCAGGTAAGCCTTAAAGTACATGGGGCAGCTGTGGAAAAACAGGGACATTTCTCCATGTGATACAGAGAAAGCTGTATGCATAAATCCTTAAGATTAATTTATGTGGTATTTTGCAATTTTGCACTCAGAAGGTCTATAGATGGAGGAAATACATAGTTAATGTATGACTTGTATAATTACTTTTGGAGAGTCCTTAAAATACACTGCTTGTTTTAAGCAGTGGAATCAAATAAACTAATGAGCTTATGATCTTAATCTGAGGCTATTACTTCATTATGAAGACATGTTGTTTTGAGTAAAGCCTCTGCAGGTTTTATACTCTCCATCATACTTGAAAAGTCAGTGGGATTATATGGTTGCTCACACTTACTGAGAATGCGCCCAAGGTAGGATGTGCTCTGTAGGCCTCAGTGTCCCTCACGAACTGTATCCATTCTCTGGATGAGTGGAAATCAGTAGCTGTGCTGTTACTGCACTGTCCCAAAGCCTAGTCCTGCCAGTACATGGCCTCTTGATTGCACGTGGGTTTTTCTGAAGCAGTTCTGTCCCTGGTTGAAATTCAGCAAAGGTTTGCCTGCAGAAAAACTATCAGGTGGCATTAACTGCTCCTTCATTAGGAGAAGGGAAACTTTTTTTGGTCATAGGTAGTCATTTGGGTTTTACAGTCATGCCATTTCCTTGTAGGGTAACTAGCACTTACTCCACCATGGATAAAACTAACAGAAATCACACTAGATATTTGAACTTGAAATAGCTACTTCTGAACTATCCTTTCTCAACTTGGTTGCTATCCTCAGTGTGTTTAATGATGAAAACTTACTCAGATCTGAGTTTGAGAACAGAAATTGGGGCATTTCCGTCATTCTTATTTGGCTTCTAACAGAAAATCAGACTTGATTTTGAACATAACTGTAGCAGTGCAGGATGCGCAGGTGTTCCTCAGCCATTCTCACCTGCTCAATGGTTTTTGGCTTTCTTATGCTTATGGTAGGTGGCAGTTAGCTGAAGCCACTCCTTCATGTACTGTTTGCATGAAACAGACTGCCTCGAGATTGTTTCTTCTTTCTGTCCGTTAAAACATGAAAAGTTGGAACCGCTAGAGAATGTTAATGTAATGTGAATGGTTTCTCCCTCCAGGATGCATACAACATGGCAGAACTGCAGGTGTCTATTCAAACCAGCCCAGCCTATGCCCTCTACAAGAAGAAAGTAAAAACAACAAAACCGAACAGCTTCTTTAGTGCTGCATCTCCAAGCACGCAGGAGCAGACCAGAACATCAGTGACCATGCAAACATCTTTTACAAGCAGAGCCTTTGGTCAGTACTTGTCAGATGTTGTTCGAGATGCTGACCACGGTCCCCAGGCTGTTCCCCATGACTCGCTGCAGGTGTTTCATACCGAAGGAGAAGGCTCAGTCGCTAGCGGTCTCAGTACCTTGAGCTCCTCTGAACCAGATGAGGCTATAGTGTATGATGACATTAAAGAGTGGGGACCAAAGTTTGAGAAATTAAGTGAACTCTACTCACATACAGAAGATCGGTAGATACCAGCTGTACTATTTTTGAAGTGTTTGGAAGGGAGTGTGAAGGACAGCTTTTCATGCTCTGCTACTTACTTTCAATGATTATGTACCATTGCCCTTCCTCCTTTTATTTTTTATTTTTTATTTTTAAAACAACTTTCCCACTAATGGGCAACAGTTTGCACTTAAGCTCCTACTATTAAATATTTTGTTTATGTTGGGACACTCTGAACATTTACTTTTGGGGATAAAAACTAAAGGAAAGAAAGCATAAAACAATGAGGTACTTAAAATGAAGAAATTCAATGGTTTTGCTTAAAGTTGCATCAGTAGCTTGTCTGGGGAGGTCTGGCTTTTATTTTTATTTTATAGGCTAGATTAATTTGCACATTTTCAAATGATAAATGTTCATGCAGAATCTTGTTCTTGCACATGTTTGTGACACAATTTCAACTAATGGTTACACATTTCAGATAACATGGCATTTTTTCTGGAAAAGGTAAAGGCTATTTTTACCCTTGCCTGGTAATTTTGATTCACAGATGGCACATAAGTTATATTATTATTGTTTTCCTTATACATCTACCTGTGAGGAAACATTGGCTAATATATCTTGTAATGGGCACAAGTCAGGTATGTCAGATTCTATAGTTCATTACCAGAGCAGTCACAAACAGTGAATGAAAAATGAAGCAAATAGAAACTATGCCAAAAAAGAAAAACAACAACAACAAAAAAAAACCACCCAAAAACCTATCCCTTCCTCAAACAGCATCAATTATGTCTGCACACCTTGTGTTCTTGCCACAGCTATGGATATTTTGGTTGCTTTTTGCTTTTTGTTTTGGTTGCTTTTAATTTAATTTAGCTTGTAAGCTTTTTGGGGCAAGCAATGTCTTTTTATTTGCCTGTGAAGTGTCATGCATATCTAAAGCACCATACAAATAATAAATAAGCCTTCTGAATATGATGTCTCTTCCTTGCATATGTTTAAGGTTGACTAAAGTTTGGACTTCTGTTGAGCTATTCCTCACTCAGCTTTGATCAGCCACTTCCGCAGACACGTTCATGGACCCTGTTCTGGCTGAGAAGGAGCTGAGGGAAGCAGCCGATGCTACTAGCTGATGTGTTGACTCAAGCTCTGGGTGTACACTCAGATGTTACATCTGAGTTTTCCATACAGACTGCTGCAAGCTGATTGGGGCCACCGGCCAGTATTATTCTTAGAAACAAGGACTTTTTGCAACTATTCTAAGAAGAAAAGTATTAACTTTACATGCAATAGAGTTATTCATGCTGTACTCCCTACAGGCCTCATTCTACATTCAACTCTCTGGCTGGGATTCAGCTGCTGAGATGCAGACACAGTGTGCCCTGTCGCTCTGAGCCTAACATTCACCATGTGGATAGTACATAGACCTGTACAAAAGGCAGATGGGCAACAGATTGTCAGGTGTTTTAGGCAGGACAAATGGCAACAAATCCAATACATCTCAAAAGACTCCTGTTATTTTCCTTCCTCTTCTTCCATATCCTGTAACCTTAATTCATTCTCACATGAATGCCAAGTTGAGATTTTAAACAAAATGCCATGAACAGCAAATTCATTGCAGTTAAGCAAATCCCTGAGCTTCTCAGAAAAATTATAAACATGCTCACCTTCCCAAGAAAGTGCCCAAGTAATCTGACTACGGGGTATAATGATAAGGGGAGCTCAGTCCTGTTGAAGCTCCTAGACATCTATGAAGTACTTAAATGGTCATTGGGTGGGAGTAAAAGCAAGCCAGACCTGAACTTTGTAGCTTGGTCACTTTGAGCCACATGGGCAGCTGGGTTGCTCAGTCACAGCTGTAGAGTTGCTCAGGTTGAGAAGTCTCTCATTTCCATTCCCAAAGAGCCAATTTGGAAGCCAAACTGAAATTGCTGCTCTACTACTGCTATCCCAATTCCAGCTATGGTACTGATTTGGAAACAAACAAATAATAAATAAACACTCAGAGTTTATCTGTTCGGAACTGCAGTTTGACAAAGGTTTTTACAGAATAAAACAAAAAGGTCAGAAAAAAACATTTCAAATACTACATGAACTTATGTATATAGAATTTCAGCACATACTCATTTGCAGCTGTCATGCTCTACTAAAGACCTGCTTTCCTTGTTTCTAGAGATTACTAATTTGTTCAATTAATTTATGTCTTAATTTGCATGTTGCTCTTTTAATTACCGTGCAGTTTTTGAAAGCACTTGTTCCACATATACAAGACACAAGAATTTCAGATCCTCTACAAAAACCCTTATCACAGTACAGCACAAACATCCCTCCAGAACAAGGGACAGCTGGCCTGCCAACAGGAAGTTTTGCAATGATGGGGGGGAGAAAAAAAATTAAATAAAACATCACTAGGTCCCTAGGTAGTTGGATTTTCAGTAATCTGGTACTTCTATTAATCTTCTTCCACATTCTTTACAGAATTTAACATGTACTAAGAACATTTTATTTAGTATAAAATATTTGTAAAGGTCTGAAATTTAAATAATCATGTGGATATTAGTATTTAATCTGTCTGCCTGCCAACTGCATTAATCTTCATGTTTTTCCCCTTTTAACATAACATTCCGAGTATGTAACTTGTAGCCAAGCCATATGAAAGCTGATTGTCCTTCGGTCTGACCTACTGGCTAGCAGGCTTAGAAGAAAAACCACGGCTGTAAAAGAAGCAGGGCTAGGAGAGGAGGAGCAAGCTGAGCTTCTTACTCACAGAAATGACCAAAAAAAAAAAGCCATGACCATTTCTTGGGGACTTGAATAGCGTGCACCTTCCTGCTGAGTGCTGGTGATGAATAAAGATGTTTTGAGAAACCTGGTTCTCTGGAACATGGAATCTCATCTACGCAAGCACGTTACGATCACATTCCATTAATTAAATTAATTGCTCTTAATTAACATTGGTAACAAAACTCTCAAAAAACTCATTCTAAGAGTACTACTATACATGTGAAGATACCTGAGAAAAGTAGAAACTGCTGAAAAATTCTTTTCTTCCCTTAGTACAGACTGACATAAAACAGATTTCCTAACAGCGACTTTCTCAATCCATCCCACTATAAACACCAAAATATCTGATTTTCAAATTACACAATTTATTTAGTACACACATCCCTTTACAACAACATATAAAATAACTATATGTTAGATCACACCAACAGAACTTTGAAACACAAAATGAAAATATACTTACAGACCTCAAGGGCTTTTCTCCCCTAAAACCATCTTGGCTACATGATGACATTTTGTCTCTGTGATCTAAAATAGGTCATTCAATGCCTACCATTCCACTGATAGTGCACAGCTTAACGGTCCTTCCTAACAATAGGTAACGCAGACAAGAAATCACAATGGTGTCATTCATATAGCCACTTATTTGTAAGATTTTTGTGAGTGCATTGCATTCTTGGGTGTGCACTGTATTTGATACGATGAAACAATGATGCCACAGCAGCCACTTGGAAATAAGGTGCATCAGGATAATGTGGTTCAGGAACAAGTGAAGTTATTACAGAACAAAAAACAAACAAACAAAAAAAATTGCACAATTAAATGCAGTATTTCATAGTAAGACTCAGGAAGCAGAGGAAATCAGCCAGACAAACATACCTCCTGGAGGTCTTCAGCACTTACACCCAGCCTCCAGGAACACAAAATGTAGCCCTTTGTACCACCTGTGCCCCAGCCCACTGCCTTGACCAACAGCCTCCCCAGTACGCCTTGCTGCTGGCAAGCCTTTAAAGTCAACCAGGAGAACAGCTGCTTGCTGCTTTTGAGGGCTGTGCTGATGAGCGTGCCTTTCCTTGGAACTGGTAGGTGCTTTTGTTCCTTGGCATTTTCTATGTTGCTGTTATAAGATTGGTCTTCTAACTGCTTCACTATGTGGTTATTTTAGTGTGCACTTCCGTCTTATCTTACATGTTTCAGGTACAGAAACTGTTGGAGTTATTTAAAAGTGTCACAAACTACCTTGGCCTTAATGGCTGCTAAATGCAAAATTTTCATAAATGCTTTGTATCTATCTAATGCTTCAACTTCTTGTGCCCTAATTTAGGGGGACATTTATATTAGGAGCAGAAGTTGTGTTACTGTGGTAGTTCTGCATCAGGAGAGCCGTGGTTTTCATGCCTGGCTTTTGTTTTTTATATTTTTTAAAAAAACAAAACCACTTGGTAGTTTTTACAAAAAGGTTAAATTTCTCCTTTAGCAAAATTAGAGGCTGTGCTTTTGAAGAAAAGGAATCTATTTAAAAATACTTATTGTTATACTCCGGACTCCCTAGTTTCAGCTGTTACCGACAAATAAATTATGAGAATCTCGGGGTACCACAGGAGCTTCAAATCTCTCATTTCAATCAGAAGAAAGTTACTGCACCTTTAAAGAAAGATACAACCGCATTTTTAAAATAAGACAGTTCAGTCTGGATATACTTTACCTTACATGTGCTTGTTTTCAATTACTGTAAGGCACTCACTGAGGAATTCACTGACCCATGCTTTCAGCAAGAACAGGCATGCATCATTACAGGCCTAATTAAAGTTTTAATACTGATTAAAATGTTTTATTATTGTATTATGTTAAACTGCAGTGGTCTCCAACCTCATTAAGGGATACAGAACAGAAATTATTCAGGAGTTTCAGTTGCTCGGTTTAACAACCTAGCCACTGTCAATGTTTGATTTAAATACAGTCTGATTAAAGTACGCTTTCTTTTTGTATTAGCGTGGAAGTACAGAGAGATGTTCAACATTGTTTAATGAGTATTTACTGAATATAAAATTGTTTGAGCATGTGACAGAACTATCTCCATCTCTGCAGTAATTTACCTTCGTACTACTGAAAAGGGAAAACATTTAAATCATTTGGAATTGGAACACAACTCAGTTGTGAAAGCTAATCTCATTACACATCTTGATTAAATTAAGAGTGGAGTTTGCTATCAGTAGCACTTTAAGTTTCCCATCATTAGAAATTAATTGCAGTGGTAATTATTATAACAGAGTTATTTGCACAGGCCACAAACACTCTTATAGGTGTTCAAATGTTAATTCAACACTGGCCTAGAGGCACTTGATTATTACAATTCTGTTTTTCGTAAGAAATAAATGATCCTAGTGGATATCAAATTAAAGTTGGAGAATACTGTTAGACTTCCAATTAGACTTAATCTCTAATTTCAATATAAAACCAAAGCGGCGCTAAAACACAGTAAAAGTGACACATCATCTACATAGTACTTAAAAAGTCAATACAATCCGCAAAGTTCGCGCCTGGTAAAAAGACAAAGGCTACAAACAAGTTGCAAAATCTCAGGATTGAGGATTTTTTTTTGTAAAGTTGGCACTGTTCAATTTAGGTGCCCTACTTCTGGAATTCGTGTGTTGGGGAAAATAGATCCCCTGTAGTTCAGAGAGCAAATAGAGAAAATAACACGAGTCCAAGCTGAGAAATTTGTTCTTTGTTTGTCTTGAGCATTCTAAAAGGATATTTTACAGGGATACGTGCAATGTGTATCAAGCATGCTCCGACCTTAATTTTCATCAGAAATATGACACTCCATCATTAAATGCTTAACATTATAAAACAGCGTGTTTCTGTCTCGCTAAAAATGCAGGACAATGATTTCTGCAATCACACTCACAAACTTGGAAACTCATATCCACATACATTCCCAATGAATTCAAAAGAGAGGCACTGAAAGAGCATACAAGACCTGTCAGAATAGATCAGATTTGTAAGATTAAACCTTTTTTTTTCTTTTTATAGCGTTTTAAAGATTCACATAGATAATACATATTCACTATAGAATAGCACGACCTGCTTTTGTTGAATTTCTATCATTTTGTAGTAAAAATGCACAGCGCTGAGCAGATCTGCATAGGCTGCAGTGGTCACGCATGCTGCTTGTTTTGTGTGTCTTTAAACTGGTTACAGCTGAAAAACAGTTACATCCTATGTATTCAGCAGGTCAGATTTAATAATCAAAATGGTCCCAGCTAGCATTTATTTATGAATCTATGAAAATTTTGGCAACATCTAAAAGATTATCAAAACTAAAACTGTCTTAAAAAAACCCAAACAAATAAAAAAAGAATTGCAGTAATTAAGCAAGAAACCATCCGTGTAAAATGTCTTACAAACGTAAAATGTTTGTAAATTTCGGCATTTTCTTATGTGGGTCCTAGCATTAAAATACTGAACTTGAAGCCATTGTTGGAAGTGTTATTTATGCTTAGCAAGTTTGTAAACATGGAATGTTTTGTTTTGAAATACTCTAGTGAAGTGTATTGTATAAGAAGGCAGATTTTTTTTAATTTCCTCACAGAAGCGAGGATACAACGAAGGCTTCAAATCAGGTTCATTCTCTCCCAAACCATCCATGATCTGTAATGAAATTGAACAGATTGGTGAAATACCTTTAGCCAATTCAGTTACAAGAAATAACAAGAAACTAAAAACAATTTTGACGCCACATTCAGAGGGTCAGACTAGACAGAGTTGTTAACAAACTACTGAACAAGTAAGAGTAAGATTTGCTGTACCATTATCTCTACTATGGATAAAAGGTTTACTTGTCAGTGGTAAATACCTGCTTTGGGTAACATGGTCTGCTGCGGTTCTGTGTCAGTTCTAGAAAAGCTTGAAAATTCCCCTAACACAATGGAGTAATACAATTGTCTACTTTCCCCGAGGGAACCAAAACTGTGAAGTGATTTACCCTCTGAAAGAGAGCACTGTTGGCGTATTGCTGAACTGAGGCTCAGCAGGAAGCTATTGCTTATTTTGTGCAGGCTGAATTTCATCAAATACTGGTGAAAGCAAGGAGGGTTCAATATGGCAATTTTGAACATGTCCAAAAACTGCATCAGATTTTACTTCCCACACTCATGATGAAGTGGAAATGGTTGAAGCTACTTCAGATCATAACAAAACTTCAACAAGAAGCTAAGCAAAACGTACTTTCTTTATAAATCTATGTGATACTCACATGACCATTCGCTATATCTAGTAGGTCACGCAACCGACAGCCTCTACTGTGTCTTCTTTCGTAACAAATGCTGTCTTCTAGGATCACATAGTCTGTGCTGAAGGATCGCAATATTCTGTAAACATCTTCAGGAGACCTCTTGGCATAGATCTGATAAATCTATAAAAGAAGAAATTTAAGTTGTAAGATACATGCATGATCACGTATTTGTATGCTCTTTCATGATTCTGTTGTCTTGAACTGAGGAAGAAATGAGATCCATGTGATCTGAATAAGGAATTAAAAAAACAAACAGACAACCCAGCACACCCACAATAAACCAAAACCCCACTCTTATTCATTTGCCACTTACAGTTTCTTATATTCATATTTACAGTATGGATGCTATGATAATAGTACTGCTGCTGACTAAATAATATATTTCAACTATTTTCAGAAAGGCTCTGGTAGATACCTGTAAAACTTTCAGAACAATTTTTCTGTCTTTGTATAGCTTCTCATGGTAGTTTTTATATAAAATATTATGTTTGGGAACTGAAGGAATTACCAAGGAAATGAGGAAGTGCTCTGTGTGGGTTTAACAGCCCAACTGGGCAGCAGGATCGATTAATGCCAACAACATCCAAGGCAGTTCACTCAGAGTGAGCCTGAGCAACTAGTTCAGTTATTCAGACATGCGCCAGATACTCAAAGAGTTTTGCAAATGAGATAAAACCTAGGAACTGTACCTCACAGTAAGTTAGAGCAATAAGTAAAGCACACAGTGTCACTTGCAGGATGCCATTAGAGATCGGAAGAGTTCCTGAATGGAGCCAGCGATATGGATAAACATTAGCTTAAGCAGTTGAAATACTCTTACCTGTTTTGTTCTCTCTCTCAGATGTTTATCCTCATAATGGGGATGATTAGTTAATGTCCGTCCAGTGCACAGTTTGACTCCAGCTAATAGCTGCATGCTTCCAGCAAACACTGCTGTGTTTGGAGTATTTGACCTAAACAAATGTTGATAAGTCTGAGGATGTCTCTGTGGGGGCATTTTTGCATCACTTGTTACAGATCAGACAGAAAAAAGACTGAAAAAATATTTCTCTCTCCACTATTCAGGGAGCAAACTGTTCAGGTAACTGTTTCCTCAAATATGAGGCCTTAAATTCCAATATTCCCTTTAATGATGTACTCCGGAAAGTGTACTTCTGTATTTCATAGATTTCTTGGGTTCATGCAGACATTCGATATCTGTAAATTTCCATATCCTAACTATTTAAATACTTCAGGAACTTACTGTGACTTACATTTTATATCTGATATAAGTTATTCTACATAAAACAGATTATTTGAATGCATAAATTCATTACTGTCTTGGTATTTACTTGGGATGAAAATTTTATTCTGTCAGATGTACAAATCTTCCTATTTGGGCAACTGTGGGAGACAAATTACGAAGGAAGTCTCCCTAGTTGCAAAAAGCATGGATGTTGCTGGGGGATATGCAACATGGGGGAAGATACCAGACAGAAATACTATTATTGATTTTGTGACCTCATCTGAAAACCATAGCCAATGTCTGTAATTGTTAACTAAATAAGTCCTTGGCATTTCGGGCTTGTTTAAGCAGCCTGCCCACAATCCCCAAAGATTTCTTATCCATGCTTCCCCCAACATGTTTAAAATATAAAATATATGAAAAGAGACAACAGACAAAAAAGATAGTATAAACACGCCAGACAGGAGAGGCTACTGTAAGTAGAGGCTAGTAAGTGGCTGTAGTATGCCAAGTGCTTAGCTGGTTTCCATCACTCAGGGGCACATAACTAAGGGATGTTCTATCAAAAGATTAAAACAGCAGAAAGAAGTATACATTAAACCAAGTAAAATTAAATTGAGGGAATGTGAACAGATGCCTAAAATTCATATACATGCATACATGGCACCTATGATACTCAAACAAATGTGATGCTTTGGGTGCACATTAGGGAACCTTTTGAAGTTGTATCTACAAATTCAGTAATCTTTAAGCTCCATGACAGGCTTGAAAATGGTAAGAGACAAGTATTAACTTTTACTATTGCCTTTCAAGAGATTATGCTTAGAAATGAATTAATAATTATAAACCTTCCTAAAAAAATACTGCACTGCTAATGTCATCTGGGAAGGACGGAGATAGTATTTTAATATGCCAATTTAACTTTCTCAGTATACAAGCTCTTCAGCAGATTTTTAAAACTGGTTTCATTTTAAATTCTGAAAATATTTAGTCTCTTTAAAAATATTTAATTAAAACATTCCAAGTCATGAGCACTGTAAATAGATGTTTCATTAAGAGAAATAAATTAGTCTTAGAATTGAATATAATGTAAATGTAATGGTCATGACAGGCTGTCAGCAAGGGTTCATCCTTGCATCTGCAGGAAAGCAGACTAAGCTGAAAACAACATGGACAAGGTTCAAACAGGGACTTCTTGAAGCTTAGACCCTAAATGGAAAATGACTCTCAAAGTACCTTCATGTCAGTGTTCATGTTTGGGTCACTGAAGTTTTAGTGTGAGAAGTCTATTTCTGTTCAGGATTTGTTCAAGTGTTACAGTGCTCAGCAGTACTTATCTCCTGACTTGGCCTCACCAGGGCAGTTCTGCATCTCTGATTCCCGAAGGGCCCAAGAGCAAACTTGGCAGAGTCAAACAAACAGTAACAACCCAGGAGCAAACAAAAACACTGTTTCCAACAAACAGCCTGCAGCCTTTTCTTACAAAAGAAATCTAGAGCAAATGGCAAATGTCCTTTTTCTATAATGTACTAATAACACTGCTTGTGTGAAATGTAGAAGGTGCAGGGTTCAGTTAGCCCCCTCTTTTCTGAAAGCGTAATTGCTTTTACCTAGATGGGGTGAAAAACAGCTAAGCGTATTCTTTATTTACCAAGCATTATTTAAGCCAACATGTGGCTACTACCAGTGTGACCTTCCTGCAATGTCTGCCTTCCCTGTTCTTCTAGAACTTTAGATCATAGCTGCTACTGAGCTTTAATGTTCTGGAACAACCACTAGAGGGAGATGTGACAATTAACTAATATTCGTCAGGTACAAGATAATTTCTTACATCTCATGCGAGCATCCTTCTTTAACACTACCTGAATCAGACACTAACTGCTGTGGTCTGTATCCAAGGCAGCTAATGTGCTTCAAAGCACAGAATGACACTTCTCTATTATAGAAAAATGAAGCAATTTTTACAAATGTCTGAGCAAATGATGTATAAAATGAAAGGATAATTTGTTTTTATAGCTTTCCGCCAAGCTCCATACCACACTGCCCAACCTGCAAACAATTTATTCTGTATGAAATGTCACTAAATAATGACAAGGACTTACAGGTCAAACTGATTTACATTATATAATTTAAATGTCATTCCAAGCAGACCTGATGGCATTTTGAACAAATAATCTCATTTATTTTTGAAGCTCTAAGCTTTCAACAAGTTAATTACAGCTGAACTAATGGGTAAACTAAGCACTATAGTAAAACGTGTGAAGCCTTCCTTTATCGAAATTTGAGAATTTAGAGAATTATGTAAATACTGAACATTAAAAATGAAACTGCTTTACAGGAATTACAGGGTCTGTGCTTAACTTGCGTAGTTTCTAAAAGTGGTAGTGGTTCTTTCTCTTACTAAGCTGCCAGAGAATTATTGCAGCTTTGTTTTAAGGAAGTCCTACTGAAATGGCAAATGCTGCAATTAGAGATTTTATTATTAGAAAGAAAATAGCTATTTCTATTGAGTGTCATCCACAGTTAACTCCGTAGTCAGCTTTCAAAGCTAGAAAATCTGCTAAATCTCAGATTATTTCTTTTCCTAACCCTTGGGTATGATATGAATCAACAAAACAAAGGGACTTGAAAAGGAGATCCTGAAGAAGTCTCCTCAAGTATGCCACTCCAGAGTTTTTTTTCTTTACAAGGTCTTTTTACTTGCAGAATGACCTACTGAAATATTACAGGCTTAGCTGAAAATGGTAGGCATTAAAGCACACTCCACTCAGTGTAGCTATCATGGTTTTCTTTTCCTCCTCTGTTTTGGAAGGACTGAAAATAGCAATAATAGAAAATGACAACCATGTTAGTTCCAGCCTTCATTTCATGCATGCCTATTTTGCTCACAGAAAGGAGTGCACATACACTGGTGGGATAAACACAGTTCTCAGGCACTACCAAGTTCATGCCTGAACTTGACGGGCAAATCAGAGCCAAAGGATAACCCAAGAATTTCAGGAAAGAATAATTTTAAAAAGTGTAATATTGCTTTTCAAGTCTAGAATGTGTATTGATTTCATCATGAATACCCTTGAAAATCTGGCGTGTATGTAAGTAAGACTGAAAAGATAAAATTGATAGCTGGCTTGAAATTAAAACATATTCAGTAATTTGTATTAATGGCTAAAAGTAACATGAGTATTACGTTTTTGTAGCCTTAGCTGCATTTTGGAAACCTGTGGAGTCTCCAGTAAAATAAAAATTCACCTGCTTCTTCCCCTCACCTGAGTCAAATCCATTTGACATAACCATAGCATTTTCAGGAGATAAACAGTATGTTAATGCTCTGGCAAATCTTAGTCTCAGTTTACTTTTCCACTATTTTGGCTGTTTGAGATTCTTAAAAAAGTAAACAGAGAACCCCAAAGCCTGCTGATATTCCTGTTGTTCCTGTTGTCTTAGGGCTGAAGTCCAAAGCCAAGAATTTTAATATACATCTCCCATCTGGGAACAAAGCTGTGAACTATCCCTGGGTTATTGGTAGGAAAAAAATGAGAAACTGGGATATGCAAGCTTATTATGTCAAAAACTGTGCTGTAGAGTAGATGCAATCTGATACCATTTATGGACTGGTTTATATATTTAAAATATTGTTTATCTCCTGAAAATGCTATGGTAATGTTAGTAAGGGGGAGAGTTAATGATTCATCTGCAGACGTTTCATTGTGGACAGACTAATAGTTTGCTATGATTCAGACTGTATATTTGGACAAGTTAATATGCATTTTGATCTAAGCAGATAGAAGGGTTTTCTTATTGTGCAGAGTCTGCAACACAGTTAATTCACTGCTACACATGACAAATTAGAGCTCCTCATGCTGAATTTTAATAATGAATGATTAGTTTCTGACACCAATCTTGACAGATCATTAACTGTAGCAGAATTATCAAGCTCTAGATCATAAAATACTTTTTTTTACACAATGAAACTTAAGAAAATCAGTCCTACTTTAAGAAACTTACCATAAATATTTTTCTTGTATTAAGTGTATTGATAACTATCTCTTTGCATGAATAATACTTATAAACACAGTAAATTTTAAATAGAAAATTTCTCTAATTCTGTCGTAACTCAACAGGAAGAGAGGACAAAAAACCAGTTCAGGATTGTCAGTGCAAAGAAATAGGAAAACTCACTCTTATTGGAACAAGTCAAACCCAATTTGTGGCTGGGAATAATTCCACGTGCATATTCTATGCTTATCCATACAGAACTTCATATATTGTACACAGGAGACATGAAGTATCTGTACTACCTGAACAGGAGATGTTTACTGTCTTTCAATAAAACAGTAGTGCTAAATTGGACTGGTTAACATTAGTCACAAAATTGTGTCAGTATGGCTGCAAAGATTCTAAATGATGGAAAAAACGTGGCCTGCTTTCAAAATAAGTCAGTGAAAGTTTGTAATACATTCCACTTCTAAATTACTCCTTCTGCATTATGGATTAAAGAAATACAACATTATGGAGTGTAATAAATATACTACTATGGCAAGATGGACTGGGTGAGTGGTTTCACTGAAGTTCACTGCATTTGAAAACACAACAGAGGGCTCCAAGGAGATAATTCAAATAGGTCAGTTTTCTATGTAGTAAACTCAGATGGACTTTCCAGAACATTCTCTGCTCTAAAAAAACTGGCCAAGGATAAGAAAATATTTGAAAAAAAATATTTGCCAAGGATTAAGAATGTGTATATAATTAAATGTTCCAAATAAATACAAATTCTAGGAATGTCTGTCTTCAAAACTTAACCTGAAAGATTTTAGTGATGAGCTGTATGTTAATAGAGTGCATCTCTTAAATTCACATTCCTCCAGAGAACATCCTTTTTGGCATTTCTTCTCAGGATCTTCTATATGCTGTGCTCCAAACTGTTCCCATGAATAAAACACCCACTTTCCTATGCTCTGTGAGAAAGCAGACGTGATGAGGTGGGTTTGAAATAATTCTCACATTTCTGAAAGAGATGTTCCACCTATTTTTAGCCTTGTCAAGTACAAATATTTTGTTTACAGTTTGGAGCATATGCTGGGACTAATTCTAGTAAGCATAAATATTTTGAAGTTCAAGAAACAGACTGTAGGGTACAGATTTCCCAGCTGTACAACTTTACATCCCAGCTTTTTAAAATTATAAAGTAGGGGGTAAAATCCAAAAGAAAAATTTTTGAATGCAAAGAACTACTAATGTAAAGAGGTAGACATAATATGATGGAAGAAGCTTGACGCTTCCAAATTGACCTCCTTCAGCTGGGAAAACTGTGTGCTTATGGGAGTAAATGGAGTAAACTGGTTCCCAGACACACATGCAATGCAATAGCATGATACTGAACCAGAGAAGAGCAGGCTGAGGGACTCTGCATATAGCTGTTCTCCACAGCCATTAATATGGTAACCTCTAGATACCCCATTCATCCGTAACTATCTCCATGGGTCACCAGAGTTCACTGATAACCTGTGATAAACAGAACAGAGGACTATAACTAAGAACATTAGATTTACATAAATAGCATTTAACTTAAATAGAGAAAAAATCCTCTTACTTAATCCAGTTCATCAGCTCCACGGTGTCTGGGTCATAGAATTCTCTGAGCTCTAACAGTTCATCCATTATTCCTGGCCAGAACTGCAATTAAAAGAAACAAACAGAAGACAGAATGAAAAAAAAAACAAAACAAATTCTGGATGCTGAAATAGATACTAATTCCTCTCAGTTGGTAGTCAGTCTTGTCCAGCTCATTGAGTACAAGACTGAAGCTCTACTCCCCTTATGAAAGATATGTGACTGTCATTATAATTTAAATTTTGGGATTTACAGATCTGCAGCCCCTGCTAGATGACCAAAAGGATTATAATGACTTGTTGTGGTGACCTTGAGGAGAAAAATAACTTCTTTCAGATTCTGATCTCACTGAAAGTTTCCAGTATTCTATTAGTTTAAGATCAGTTTATATCTTAATACCCGTGGGAAACTAAAAGTTGCCACCGAATGTGATTGTTGTGCATGGTATCTACTTCACAAACAAGCCACTTCAGTTCTCCAGATGAATGGTAATGTTTTTTTTCCAGCCAGAGCAAGCTTTAAGAAAAGGAATAAGATAAAGAATAGTTCAATGTGTAACAGCCAATCCATCAAATAACACAAGTAACTACACGAGAATGAAAGGCATCAGAATTTAATTTAATACTAACTTTAGAAAGGCAACTTAAAGCTAAAAAAAAAAAAAAAAAACCAGCTAGGACATTATGAGAAATCAAAATCAGTAGATGTGTTGTGGATGCCTTTAATGGCATTTCAGAAGTAAGAGCTAAGAGAACCACTGAAGGAAAAGTGTTAGTGAATAGTGACATCCAATAGACTATCTGGGGAAAACATTCCAAAACTTAAAGATGATACATAAATCAAGGTTTGAGGAAGGACACAAGAAGGACTGAAAGTGATTTTCAAAAGCTGACAAAAAAAAAAACAACCCAACAACTAAAAGAACAAATTTTTATTTAGAAGATTTCTTGTTGATTAAGTTAGAAGATATTCAAGAGCAAAAGGGATCAATTAAGAAAGATGACAATGCTAATGACTGATTGTTTTGCATCTGTCTTTACTAGAGAAGCTGTAGTGGGTGAAACCCATTCCAAACCTGCTTTCTTTAGATAATAAGAATTGCTGGCTTGGAAAGTGAAATGTCACCAGAAAAAGTATAATAAAAACCTCCTGATGATTTAAAAAGCCACAAATCATCCAATTTATACCATTTTCATCCCGGAACTCAGGATGTATTTGAAACGGATGCTGCTGAGCTACTTGGCAAAAATGTGTTCTTTCACTAGAAGTATAATTATGTAGAAGGACTGTGGTGCAGGAGATATAATTGGCCCAATTAAGACACTTATTAGCATAACTCTTTACTTGATACATTTGTTAAATACTGACTGGTAGACTGAGAAACATCTAATAGATAGTTATGGCAGAAATCATGGCTTTGGTTGTGTATTGCAAAGTGCTGTAGTATTGTAACAGTGTATTTCTGCTCTTCAGAAGATTTCCCATGAGATTAATAAGTAAATTAAACAATTGTGAAATGAGAGAAGACAAATTCTTCTCTTCCCTGCTGAACTACCCCAGGAAGCCAAACATTTTTGGGAGCTTGGAACATCACTTGCCTGGAGTCCTTTCTGACTGGAGGCTGATGGAAACTGACTCCATTTTAATTCTATAGATTATCTTGCAAACCTGCTCTGTGATGTACTGAAAATCTGATGACACTGGGTATCTACTGAATGTTTGGACAGCTAAAGAATTCACAGAAATAATTTAACACTTTCAGTTTATCTGAAAGAAGTTGTTTGTACCATACTAATGAAGAAAACCTGTTTAAATAGAAATACAGATGTTTTGTAGGTCTCAAGACTTCATGAAATCTGAACAGCTAGCATTTTAGCTGCATCTCTATCTGAATAAATTAATGATCAAGTGATATATTTGGGACCCTAGTTACCACAAGCCTCAAAAGAGGCTTTCATTAGCTTATATAGGATTAGGCTAATAATCTCATAATGCTCCTATTTTGAGGAACGGCACTGAAGGGTGGTTCTTCTGACAAATGTATCCAAAACAGGTTATAGAATGCAAACTTGCATTCACTACTAGTTCAAGATAGCTAACTATGATGGTTAGTTAAACTTTGTGATGAATATGCAAGATGTTCATGCAATTTGAGCAGTCATTGTGCAAGAACAGATGAATTCTTATCTGGAAAGTAGAAAGATAAAAAAGTCCCTTATCTAAAGCCACTTGCTCTGTCAGTTTTGTTGTAAAGCTTCTGGAGGGAGAATACATAAACGCTGTCTCAAAGAACTGATTGGTAGTTTCTGGATCCTCCTCTGTAAGAAATTTTTATTCCAATCATAGAGGGGGAATCTGCTGACAAGCTTTATCTGTCTGTCAGCTAGTCTTCCTGAAAGCCTGCTAACTCCTACTGCTTTGCAAAGCAGACATACATAGATATCCACTCCTCTTGTAGCTGTGTTTGTAAGAACTGACTTCTGAGAGTCCAAGAAAAAATAGCAGGCTGACGAATTTCATTATTCCCACTGAGCACTTTGAATAGTGGTATTTTTAATGTCAGTAAAAATTATTTCCCATATCTATTAAAAAAAAAGCAACATAAAAATGAGACTGATCTAAAGCATATGAAAATCAGTGATTTCTGCTGACTTCAGAATTGAATCTGATAGGATTCAGGAACTTTCTATCTACTCATAAAGAATGAGAAGAAACACATTCCTATCTGATCTGTCACATTAGACCATCAATTAGAATGTTATGCTCTTAGCATCACCTGTATCAAAAGAAATGGCATTATTTCAATCATTTTCTTAGATGGTAGAAATGTTAAATGACTTCCCCAACTAGCATGCAAATAAAAGAAAAAGTTACAAGTTGTCCACTTGTAGAATGTATCAGTGTAACTTCACGAAATAAACTGGTGCAGAAGTTAATTCTCCAACAGAGTACCTTCCGATTTTTTTTTCTTTGCAAATGCAGGTTAAAAGGAAAGTATGCCCCTTAGTTTAATGATACAGCTCTCCCTACTATGACAGACTAATAAACTTGTACATGTTATATATATATAATTTTAGCTCATTATGTATGCTTTTTATGTTCTGTATTTTAAAATGTATCAGATGAGGCAATGCAGTATACTTTGCAGTGAATGTTTTGATTATTTCTGCTCTTATAGTAAATCATTATACAATTGAACAATCTGCATGTAATCTGCATTTTTAATATAACTTAGGTAAAATCAAAACAGACAGCTCACGTTTCCGTAAAGTTATGCATATAAATCATACTTGGTAACTTAAATGTATAATTAGACAAACCCATTTTTCTATGAACAACTACTTTAGATCAGATGAGTCCAAGTTTCCCTTCATATATTTTTGTGCATATGAAATTGTATTTACACGTTAAGTAGGTCTATCATGATTTTGAAAATTTAGCTATAAATTTCTATACAGTCATGCATAAACATCTCTTTAGAAAACTCCATTCAACTAAAAAACGCCAAAACATTGAGTGAAAAATACTTACCTTATATAAAATGTATAGTAATGTAATTACTGGTATCAAATACTTAATCACTTGTGTCTAAGAAAAATCACAAAAAAAAAAGGTTATTCTTACAATACATTTATTAGGTTACTTAATAATTAACATATTGATCTGACACACTTATAATGTGCTGGAATTGATACATTTTGAATTTTAAGGTCACAATCCTATTTTGATTTGGTTTTAAAGTGAAGCCCTTCTTATACACCCATGATAAAATGATGGATTTGTAACTATATGTTTAATCTACTTTCTACAAAAAAAATCTGTGTTCTTCACTTTAATCGATTGTAAAGTTCTTTTTGGACAGCTGATGATTTCTTAGTATGTTGACTAAGATGTAACGCTGTCGTTATTTTTCATAGCTATATCAATATTGCCATCTAGAGTATTAAAATGGAATTGTTCAATATATAAAACACTAGAAAATATACTTTATTAAATAAAGTTAATACAAACGTGCTTCTGAAATAACTTGTTTGAAAGGACAAACAAAATTCATTTGATTTTTAAAGCTCTGAGTCTTGACTGGTTTAGCAAAAAAATAGCTTTATGAAGGCAGTAGGCATAGTGCTAACCCGCTGTGATGTGTAGAGACGAACACACTTCAAGATAAGTCGCCATACTTCGGTACTGCACAGGCCAAAAGATGCAAATACACACATGTGGGATGTCCAGAGGTACTTCATTCTGAAATAATACAGACAAGTTTTTGCCTTTTCACTTTTTGCCAAGCTGTACTGATAAGGGAATTTCAGTTAGAGAAATAGTGGACACAGTTTTCTTGGACTTTCAGGACTCTACAATAATTTAGTGAAAAATAAACATCACTCTTTGCTGTGCGCTCTTGAGAATGTATCTGCTCCCAAAATTCCAAACAATATTTTTGGCAGGATTTTGGGAAATGCTTTAGCCAAGAAGGGATGATAGATCTGGGAGAGAAAGAAGGTTCATGGCCCTGTCAGTTTGTGGTCAGCATATTTTACACTCTCATTAAAATGTATTGTCTACAAAAACCTTTAGTAGATTAATAATTAGAAAGTACCTCATTGTGCTTAATGCCAGACATCCAAAAAGAACAGTGTGAATTAAGTTGTAAGCAGCATCAGGCTTCAGTGATATCGTGCATTCTTCCATTTTTTCGAGGGCTTGGTTTGAACAGCTGATTAAGCACAACAAGCAATAAGTGTTAATAAAAGCATTTAATCCTTCTGATGTTAAAGGGCAATACTGCTATTATGAGTCCACAATCTTATATTACACCTGATATAATTAAGCCTTCTAGCATCAGCTTGATACAGCATCAAGTATTTATTTTCACATGCTTTTCTAGAAGTAGTTGTTTCTAGACTGTAATTGTTTACAGAAACTCATACTTGAACATCTTAGTCTATTGCTGTCAGTTCCCAAGTCTGCTGAAGAAGACAAAACTGATTTAAAACAAACAAACCTAAAAACCAAAACAACAATGACAAAACAACAAACTGAATTATTTTTAAATATATTTTACCTGAGGTTCCGAAGAGCAACAATGACAGCTGTTACTGTCATAGGGAAGAGAACGAATATGTAGACATAAAAAAGTAATGTATCAGAGAGTCTTGAAAAAGTATTTAATGGCAGTAAACCAAAAGCTTCTTCACAAAGATAGAGGCTAGCATCAAAATCTCTAAAGAAAAAAGAATAATACTTGTCATCATGTATGTCATAATTTGAAATAAAGAAGAATCAGGTTTTTTTTCTCAAGTAATCATAAAGCTACAGTGGTGCAGCTGTTGAACAACAAAAAGTAGAATTGCAGCTAAATCATACCTTGTTGCTCCAAATCCAAATTTTGCTTTGAGGAATTTGAATATATGTTCATCTGACTCAAGATTAAGAATTTTCTATGGAAAGGGAAAAAATAAAAGAGCAGTCATATTGTAAGTATCAAAAAATTTAAACTTAACATAGTAAACAAGTTTTCCTAACCTTTTAAATTAAACTATGAAGAAACACAGGCTTACAAAGATAGGATGTTTTGCCATCAAATAAGCACTCATTTTGGAATGTGGTGCTGTGGCCCCAAGAGCAAATTATTTACATTTTAAAATATACTATATTTTTTTTTCTTATTTACAGATAAATATTACCAATGATAAGCTGGCTTTAGCTATATTTTTTACTTCACTGACTTATTACATCTTACTGTGATATTTTTCTATTCCTTGTGTACTAAGTTTTAACCTTTGGGTTATACAGTCTCTTGAAGAATAAGCGTTATTGCCTTCACTATTGTGTAGATCTCTATGCACAAGAAGCAAGTAAAGGTATTGTATTGTCTACATCATTTTTATAGCAAGTATTCAATTTAACTGTTAACTGAAGAGTCAATCAATGAAACTTTGCAAACGCTGAGCAGTATCATAATGTAGTATAAATCTAGTTTATTCATAACTTAAAGCCACCTACAGGTGGGCTTCCAGTTACGAATATGTATTTGAATATGTGGTGTTAATTTACATTAACAATTTTAAGACTGTTTTAAAATCATACCAAAAAAGTTAGCAAAACAATATTTAATTTCTGAAACCTATTCTGAAATGCAGTGAAATCTCATGGAAACTTTTATTTAAAGATGTTACTGTATGTGACCTCTTAACAAGTACCATTCAATGTATTAAATTTTGTACACTTCTATATTAAAAATTATTTGCTTACCTTGATAAATTTATTTACTAGAAGAGTCAAGCTTGACACTAATAGTGCATGGAGGATAAGTTTCCCAAGCCTGTTAAGCAAGCTGCCCTTTTTTAGGTTTTTCTAGAAAGAAGAAAATATTGAAGTACTTAAAATATTTAGGATTTGCATGTAATTGGAACAAAACCAACAAAGACTATTTGAAATCACTTGTGTTTAGGCCTTCAGTCAGGATGAGATTTGCATTAGGCTCACATAAGCAAAAGATCAGACATGTAAATATCTAAAATAAAGATATATTTATTCCCTGAAACTGAAGGGACAACTTCATAAAAACTCTTCACTATATTGTTTTAGCACAGTTCTGTAACTAGCCAAATGTGTATCTTTTGAAGTATCCATTCATTAGACTTTCCACCTAAATGTGGCAAAGTGACAACAACCGTCAGTTGATATGATTTTGACCAATTCAAAGCTCCAGATCTGAGAACTGTTCCACTCATAGACAACTTGGAGTAGGTGCAGACATCATCTTAAAAAATAATAAAATCACAGTTCTGATTTTACAAGGTTGCATGAGTGAGAGACAGCAGGGAAAGCTCTATAGGTTCATATATTCTGGTTATAGGCTGTCAACAGTGCCACTATCAGGAAAAAAAAGAGACTGTAAACAGAGGAAAAATCCTAATCTTTGAAGGAAAAAACATATTTCAGTAAACTGAATTTGACATGTACCTATTTCTCATAGAATATTTTGCTTGAGGCAGATCTCTACATCCATGACAAAACCTGCTGAAACAGGTGTGAAGTCCATTTATGCAGATTTTTTGTGGGATTCAAATGGCAGCTTGGCACAATCATAAATGTTAATAGCAATCACAGAATTATGGTGTTTGATGTGCTCAGTTGTAGTTAGTGTAATTGAATTCATTATTTGATCATGCAATGTTTTTGTTCTTCTACTCTAAAGTAATTTTTCTAATTAGTATTAGAAATTTAAGATTATAATGCATATAAATTACTCATTTATATGTGTCACACTGTTTATATATTACTTCAAACGTATTTCAGTACATACCTGGATTGTTCTTGCTATCAAGATAGAAGCATTAAAGCTTATAAGTAATGATCCAAGAATCATTGAGTTAAAGAACTGTAGGGCACAGACTAGCAGTAATCCAGAAATTTGGATGATATAGAGCCACGTAACCTGTAAAAATGAGATTTTTATGTGTGCAAAACTTTACAGTAAGCTGCTTTTCTTTTAATGTGTTTTATAATTTACTTCAACATCAGTTATTTTTACAAAACAATTTTCTTGCACAAAGTCATCACAGAGCCGTTACTATATATTTTTCTATATTTATATCCTGAAGTAGTTAATATTTTATACGTTTCCTGGAAAATCTGATGCTATAATAAATTGGACAAGTTAAATACTTGCAGAGTGAGGAAAATATTAATTAGTTAGGATCTGGGAGATGTGACTAAAGAAGATAGGTAACAAAAGTATATCCGTAGCCTCTAATGTGTTTTTATGACTAAAGACTTACAGCTTAGTCCCATACAGCATTAAATATTATCTAATCTCTGTGTAACTTTCTTTTACGTCTTTTCAAACCATTATGTCCATTCACTTTGATGCAAACACTAAACAAACAGCTGATTTTCTGATAGATTGGTATCAAAAATATAAATTTTACTTTACAAAAAGTAAAGTTCAGTCTTGTATTACTGTGGTCATCAAATTGATTGTTAAATGCCAGTGTTAAGCAGCACTTTTGGAAAATTAATATGGAATAATAGTGGTGTAGTAAATCCATTGTAGACCGAGATTAAGCTGTTAATTTGCCAACATTTAAGGTAGCTAATTAGTCACATTAATTGTTAACTTCAGCTTACATGTACAAATATAATGAAAATAGTTCAGTAACTCTTAAATAAACCACATTATTGTGTTATGTAGTCACTATACTAACGTTTGGTTATGTTAATACAATCACTAATATTCAAATCAGCATCAAATTTTAAATGAAGTTAACCTGAATTACTCTTCATTCTATCATAACTTTTGTTAAATTTGTGAGAAGCTTTTTCAAATTGTGTACTAATTGCAAGGGCTAAAATCTCAGCAGAATTATACACTGGCATTGAATTCAAAGACAATGGTTTCATCTTCTATAGCGTACTTGTTTTCTAAGATCTTCCTAGTGATATTTGCTTTACTTTTGGCTCATTCAGTTTGTGGTGAATTTCAGTGTTATTTTGTGCTGGACGATAGTGTATGATAGATAACTGCTTCTCCTGAGCAGTCCTGTCTACATTTCTCTTTCTTTTTGTGGTGCAGTGCCTCTACCTAGCTTTCAAACAAGGATGTACAGAATTTGACGTAAAATTCATAAACTCTTATGACTTCAGCTCAAAGATTTTTTTTTTCCTGGCCATTTGCATAGGACATGCTCAAGCTGTGGTATTAAATAAATGTTAAGATGGTGTTTAAAAGCAGTCCCCTTAGTACTGTCAAAGTATAGCAATGTCTTAACAAAATTAGATGAAAGTTTGGTGACGTAAGTTAACTACATGAAGTGAAAATCAGCTGGGAAAAAAACACACAGAAATGATGTATATTTTGATTATTCACTTTTTCACTTAAAATACATGTGCTATGATTATTCAAAAGCAGAATGGCATACAGGCCTTACACCAGTTACTGTAATACTTCCAGAGCTGTTAGCTTTATCATAGAAAAGAGAAAAGTTTGCTTATTTCCAAACATGATCTTACCTTTGCCGTGGGAAGTATGTCAAAGCAGTCCAGTATGAATAATGCCAATGCTTGTATCAGCATCATAAACTGATTAAATTGCCAAGTCAAGCTAAAGAGGAAGGTTGCTACAAATACAGCCAGAAGCGTCAATCTCTAGGAGGGTGGAAATAAGTTTTATTTAACATTTAATTTCTTTATCAGATTATTTAATTTGGTTTTAAATCCACTTTTAAAATGTGAATACATGCTCTCTAACCGCAGTAACTACTTGCATGAGTATTTTTGGAGCTTCAAGTACTTGTATATTTGTGCTATGTACATGTACATAATATATATAAAAGCATGATTTTTATATATATATATATTTGTGTGTGTATATATACATAGACATATATTATATATTTAACTCCAGTGCTAGAAATGCTTTTAAAGCAATTTTTCCCAAGTTTTACAGGAGTATTTCTGATACTAGTTTTACTGTGTCATACTTATAAGAAATACTCACTTCTTGAACCGGCTGCAGATGACTTCTGAATAGGTATGTGATGGCTGCTATCTGAACCGCAAAGAATGGCAGGGCCCAGTTTTCTCTCAAGGGAATGGTGAATTCTACTCTTGTAGTATCTATTCTGTAAAAAACAGTTTCATAAATTTATAGCAAATAGAGCACCAACTTTGGTGACAGAAAAGTTGCAATGATGGGCGTGTTTTGTGGTGGTCTAGATATGTAGGCTTGTTACTCTAGTTCCTTAAACATTCTTGGCTCTGAAAAAATTGTGAAGATTCTGCAGATCTACAGATTGTTTCTATGACTCGAGTGTTGTACTTAAACTTCACTTATTGTTAAAAAAATTATAGTATGTATTAAATCTTACTGATAAAGCACTGCCTGGTTAACTTAGAAATAAACAAAGCAACCCCAAAGTGCAGCACATGGAGTTAAGTCACAAGTAATTCTACTTTGCCTTATGGTTTCTGTAAAAGCACATATCAGAATATTAAGCCATCAGGTTCTTCAGTGTGAGCCCAATGCATTGGATCTTAATACTGCTAAACTAGTCAGAAACTTGAGGTAATTTTTGCAATACTCTAACATAAAATGTATGTTACAGAAGTTAGGAAAAAGTCCCCAATGGTCAATCATTATAAAAGCTCAAAGTTTAAAATAAATAAATAAAAATTCTCTTGTGTAGATAAAATGTTTGCTAAACAGCAAAACAAGCAACACACCTGAGACACGCTTAATTGCATGGCAAAGATACCTAAAATGCACTACTCAGATGTACTTCACTTGGTCAGTGTTTATCTGAAATCAATTCCATTATTCTATCTGCATAAGTGGTAACAGGCATTGTTTATGAATTATTAGAAAAAAAGACAAATCTGTTCCAAAGCTTTTCTAAGTGGAAGAGGTGACATTATGAAATAAACATGTGAACACATTGTGCATGGTTTTAAATTACTTTCACCTTAGGAGAAACAACACTCATTTTAACAATACATACACATATTTGTTCTGGAATGGGTATGTTTGCAGGTAAACTTCTTTAGAACTGCTGATGAACATACCAAACATTTCTGACAGAAATGACGCTGTACTTTTATTTTCTTGCTTGTTACAGAAAACAGCCCATGTCACTAGCTTTAGCTTCATTCTAGTAGCTCAGTGCCTGCTTAAAGCCAGTCTCTCCTATTTCTCTCTGAATGGAGAAATGGTGATAAAGAACTAGGGTAGTTCAACTGGCAACTTTTTTTTTCCCTAAGTGCTGGAAATGCCTACAGGAATAAGGGAACAGAGAAGCTGAACTTGGTGTGATGATCTTAAGACTGTTGAAAGAATCCATGAAGGCTGGCTGTGGGATAGTAAGGTGAGACCTGAAGAGTGTATAAACTGATGTCTTTTAGCACCTAGTGGACCTTAGGCTGGAAAAGACTGGGTACGTCATCCGCAGATTCAGACACATCTGAAAGATACAGTCTACTATCTGAGATGAACTCAACCCAAAATTTTATATTCCAACCTCTTGAAACTTTAAAATTCTAATCTGCATTTTCAGCTCATTTTTTGATTGCCAATTATTTTCTATTATTTTTTCCATTTTCTGGCTAATCTGGAGAGAAACTTTCTAGTTTCAGTTTTCCTCTAATTGACCATGCATCTGAAGGTTTAACGCCCTATCGTTGACATGAGGTAAAATGTTAGAAAAACTGAATGTTGACTCTCACCTACCTGTTGGTAATATACCAGCAAGCTGCCAACAACCCTGAAAGCCATGTTCCACTAAGAAGCCAGCTTGTTACATACAGAGCAATGACATAAACTGCCTGAAGTCCAAACAAAGTGTAGATATAAAAATAAACAGGCTCTAGGTATTGCTGTAAAACACAAGAATACTGATGTTGACATAAAACACTTGGGGAGGGGATTATACTTAATATGAATTAGATTTTGCTTTAATAAATTAAAAAGGCATTAGAAATGTTTCTAATTGGGAAAAAAAAAAAAACAAAACTGAAAAGGAGAGCTATGATTCACTGGACAATCTTCATAATGCACTTACAGTCTAAAGCCATAAATAAATGCCTACCTGAATTGGAAGAATCCTATACAGAATGCTGAGAAACACCTCCTGGTAAACATTCATTCTTTCAAGTATGTTAATTGTCCTCACAGATTCAGTTTTATTGTCATATACTAAACCATGTAAACCTTAATGATAAAGAGAAATTGAAATAGGAGATTGTCATTTTTCCCCCTCCATCTTCATTTGAACAGTGAATAATTTTTTCAAAGGTATTTTAGGATCTTTCACCAAAACCTGCAAATGTTGAGCCAAGGATTCAGATCATACTGCCTCTAAATCACTACGACCATCTGAGGTCTTCAATTTCCCTGCTTAGAATATGACTCAGAGTGCTAATTCAAGTACTGTGTATTTAGTAACATATAAAACATTTATTTCTATACTTAGATTCCTAATACAGAATGTGTGATTTTTATTGGTTTGTACTGAACCATTCTTGTCACTACTTTGAACACACGTGATGTTAATATTGACAAAAATGTAGAATAAGCAAAATTGTGAGGGAGCAACAGTTAAGTATCTAGAAAATACGGCAGTCACAGTAAACCCCACTATTGCATTTGGTTTGCTTTTAAAAGCTGCTCATTGTGTCACTTACTATGTATTGATGTACAGTGTAAAATGACCCCTTCCCACAAATAGCTCATCATGTAAATTAAATAACAAGATACAAATAATAATGAGATTAATGTACTGAATAAAGCAGCAAGGCTGAAACCTGAACAGATATGAAAGTTGTCCCTCAAGGTGAAGGTGTGGCACAGAAACCAATGGACCACTGATCATGTCCATATCTTGGCTCCCTGGTGGATAATCAGAACAAATCTGTTTCCAGTACAGTCATTATACCATCTTTCAAACCTAAGGCATTCCTTGTCCTCAACCATATTTGAAAAAATGTTAAGAACAGTCTGCTGGCAACATGAAGTAAAACTTACTTCACAGTTTACAATACCTTGCTGGATGGAAGCAGCCTGAATCATCTGTTTGTAGTAGGAATAATAAAGTCCACATTCTGTTCGGAATGAAATTTCTCTTTCAACTTCCTGTAATTAAAAGTGCAATAATAAATTCAATTTCTATTTGCTTTTCACAGTCACGTGAAGCAGCCAGTTTTTTTTTCTTCCATTAAGTCAATCTGATGGGTATGGTAATTAGTGAACTTTGCTACCAATGACATTAAAGTAACCTACAGAAGTGGCCTTCTAAAATTCTGATTCAATGAACTTGGTTGGATGCTCATCCAATCAATTACTGAAGTGCCGGTTTTAGAACAGAAAATTTATTTCAGATTTCAGTATAAATAAAAACTAGAAACTCTCACTCTATCTACATGGGGGAAACTGGCACACACAGTGGTTTGGGTATTTGAGTTCATTCTATTAAACTTAGTTTAAATAAGGGTAAAATAAATGCACAAAGTTGGGTGAGAGGCAAATGCTGGAGATGCTGATGCCTCTGTTAACAGTAGTAATATATATATGACTTTTGCGCTTCTGATATGCAAATCTGAAATATTTTAGATATTTTACAGTTTTTATAATATAAAATTAGATAGGTGCAGTGGCCAACAGCTGGAGTTTAAAACAGCATATGTGTGCTCCATGCAATTTAATGTATTTTTCCAGATGTGGATATCCTGTAGCATTCCATGGCTTTGCCACCATAAGGCTTGATTAAGTCAGCGTGCTGTACTTGGGACTACAACATAATCCCAACTCTGGGATCTCAGCTGGCAGTGTATGCTGCTGCCCACTTGCTAAATGCTGTTTCTTGTTGGAAGCTAGCTGTTTGTTACTCTCATATTTTTATACTTAAATTTTGGGTAAAAGGAAAACTGACTGTTTACTTGTTTTTAGGCATTGGTGGAGTTATTTTTTAATCTCAAATGTTCAAATCATCCAAGTTAGGTGCACCTCAAACTCTGACTTTTTCTTGGCTGATATTGCAGCAGTTGGAGTCAAGTGGGGCATGAAAGCTCTCCTAGATAAAACTAGTCAGAACAAGATCTCTTTTTTGTTTCCTTTTGTTAATTTATCAGTTGTGAAGATTTGATGAAATTTAACAAATTCAGAAGCTTGGGTAACCACGTTTAACCAAGATAAGACTGCATGAACAGCTAATTTGATGAGAAATAATAGGCATCTTTTAGAAAATTCTTTTATTAGCAGTTATCATTTTAGTAGTTTATTGAAAAGCATTCCTCCAGTTATCTCTGATAAGCAGTCAATGGTTGATATCCAGATTTGAAAATCCAATGAGATGTAGAGTAAGTAAGACACATTATGAGCTTTGGTTGAGATTTCTGAAGATAATCTCATTAATTCAGCTTTCTTTACAAAAGAACATTACTGAAATAATAGAATGATACTGTTTTCTGGTATTTTTATGAATGCCATTCTGCTTAAAACAACCTTGCATAGAATCCTAAGACCTCTCCTACACGGTCCCATCTCTCCTGCTGGCACAGAATCCATACTATTTCAGAGCTAAAATAAAGCTAGACAGAAAATCCCCTACTTCCACTACTGCCCAGTACAGAATCTTTGCTCAAAATATGTGTTTTATTGAAGTTAACTTCACAAAATAAATCAGTATTAGTTCTGGTCTGAGAAAAATCAACAGATGAAAATGCATCTGATTCAAAACAAGTCCACAATTAAACTTTTCAGCTGCTCTGCAGCATACAAATTTTTATAATATCAGCATAAGAAACTGACATTGGCACTAAATAGTAAGTGACATACTTAGCAAAATGAGAGTGCTGGATTTTGAATGAGCTCTACTTTCAAATCATCACTACTGAAAAGTTTTCTAATACCAAAAAAGTGGCTGATCCTAAGTCTTNGGCGGGAAGAGAGGCGGGAGGCCGGGCCTGGGCCGCCGCTCCCTTCCGTGCTGTTCCAGAGGCCGGGCCGGGCCCAGCGGGCAACGACGCGCGGCGCCGTCTTTTCTGCTCGCCGCGGCCTGCACCGCCACCCCGCCTCGTCCCCTTCCCCACCGCCCCCCGGTACCTGCCGGCGTTCCCAGGGCCGCGGGGCGGCGGCTTTTGGCGGCGGTTGCGCTGCCTGCGCGGATGTGCCGGGCCTCGCCGCGAGGAGGGGAAGGGGCGGGGGTGGGGGCGGACGCGGAGCCGCTGCTCGCCCCTGCCAGGCGGAGCGGAGGGGCTGCGGGGAGCGCCGCGCTGCGGGGCGGGCCGCGCCCTCCCCTTCTGCTTTTGGGCTCCGAGGAAGGAACACGACGGGGTTCTATGCGAGCAGATACCGGCGGCAGCGCCCAGCTACAAACCCGCCCCCAAAATAAGTGTTGTGTTTTTTTTTTTAATTGTTTGAATGCTTATCAAAGCATCGCGCTTGCTACGGCCTCTGAACCGGGCCGCGGGGCTGCGGCTCGCGCTGCGGGAAGGCCGCTGTCCGCGCGGGTTCGTCAGGGAGCGCCCGCGCGGTCCCCGTGGGCTCAGCGCAGCCGGGGAAAGTCCCTGCAAAACGGTGGCGTGGAGTTAGATTTTGTGTTCTTCCACGCTGACACAGTCCCAGAGATCTGTGGTTTTTTAGTTTAGAATCCCAAAATGGAGAGGTGTGTTGTGTTCTGTGCGTTGTAAGCTCCGTTGTATTTAACTGTGACACAAACACTAAGGTGCAAAAAACCCCTTTATCTCTGTAGCAAAGACCTCCCTGCAACACCAGACTTTTTTTTTTTCCGACTTAACAAGTGCAACCCATGCTTCTTTATTGTAGTGCCTTTAAAGCTTTTGTCATAGCAAAAAGTTTCCCCCTCAAACCTTATCCAAATGCTGTCTCCCACATCCAATTGCACAAAGCAGATTTCCCCCCACATCCATGCAAATACTATGGTATGGGCTGAAGTGGAATTTCTTTCTGCAGCACAATGTGCAGATGCATTTCCATCACCATTTTGCAGTCCAGCAATACTTGCTTTTTGGCTCCACAATTAGTTCAATATCAGTGTTTCAAACAGGCAGAAATTCAGGGAAAACTTCCTTAGGGAGGCGCAGCAAACTGTAAGCGCCCTGGTGATTCAGAGCTGTCGGACCAATGTCTTACAACATGCAAGGTCAGGAAGGTTTTAAGGATCTATCTTTGCATGCTTCCTATGTTTTATAATTAGTTTTTAGAAGAAATGGAATGTCTGTTTTCTCTTAATTCTTCTGATTAAGATCCCCAATTAGTTAAAAATTTCCCCTACAAGTCAGTTTACAATTGATTAGACATAAACTGAAGAATTACGGGCATTAGGTTTACCATAGTACTAATCGCATCAGAACTACAGCCACATCATTCAGGTCAGGTGTTTGCTAAAATTAACATACTGTATATGAATCAAACAAGTGCTTTTTATGGTATAAATTAAGCCTTGAATATGTGTATTTTTGTAAAGAGCAGCATGCTGCATTACCTTTTAAGCAGTTAATTCTCACTATAAGTACTTTCCAAAGCTATGGGACATTGTCGCGTTGTTGTGATTCCCTTCGCAGTGGAGTGGCAGGGCTTCTAACTCATCTTCTCCCAATTCCCAGCAGTGCTGCAGTTGCTAGGTTCCAGCACAGCACTGTCCAAGCAAGCTGTGTGCCCTGATCCATCTCTGTGAGCAGCCACAGTCCCCCCTGGGCTGGCACAGGTGGAGGGAGGGTGTGGGAGCATGTATGCACAGCAGAGAATGGTACCAGCAGAATCACAAGACCAGGATATTTGCAGGGGTAGAGTATGTCCTGCTGAGGCTGTTCTGTTTTATTAAGCTGAAGGGAATATGGTATTTCAGCCCAGTGAACGGGCAGTACCTGGATTCCACGACTTTTTTCACCAGGTTTTACATTAAAGAAAATGTGAAAAAGCTGCACAACACAGCGTTCTGTAGTGTAGCATCTAAACTTGTTTGCAGTTCCAGGTTTTTTTGTTTTGTTTTGTTTTTTTTTTTTAATTGTAATTGGTGCAGGGCCATAAGAGTAGGAAAAAAAGAAGTAAAATACCCTGTTTATGTCAGTGTAAGCCATGACAACACCAGTAGTGGGGACTCCAGTGAGACTTTCTCTCCTTGGCCAGCAGCAGCAGACTTGGTTTGGTTTGTTTGTTTGTTTTTTGGAGATGGGAGGAAAATGTGCATGGCCAAGAAATACACTGTATAATTACAATTAAGTTACAAAACTTAGCTTACATGATGGATAAGCACAAGTCCATCACTTACCTGAAAAAAACACAGGATAAAGCTTTCACTCCATTTAAACTGGGGACAAGATTCCCACTAGCTGCATTACGAGATTTGAAGGCACAGTTCTGTCCTTCAGCACTGCTCCATAACTGTATGCAGGCTCCCTCACATTCTGACTAGTTTCAGTAGTCTCATGCTTCATCACCACTGTTACTTTTACAATACTTGTTATCAGTATTAACTCTATCATCAGCATTATTAACTCTTTCAACAGTATTAACTCTTATATCTTGACTCAACAGTGTGAAAAGGTAATAAAGGTATATCAAATACTTCTGGATTTAAACAGGTTCCCATCTCTCTAAACACTTGTTCAGTGATCATTTTTCAATATTATAACAGTATTTCATGCAGGTCTAATAAAAGTGACTAAAGAGTTTAACAAAAAAAGTTTATTACCAAAATACAATATTAAAGTCAATACGTGACAAACTCCTGTAAAGCAAAATAAATTATTCTAACATTGTACAGTATTTCAGAAGGTAGTTAAAGTAGTACTACAGACTTTGCTTCGTAGTTCCAAACAGTCATCTATCAGGAACACAATCCTAGAGAGAGCTTAAGGCATGCAGCTTAATGTGCTGGATAATTTCATAAAACGAAAGTCATCCTATTTAATAAGATACAGTATCAGCATTAACTGCAGTCTTTACATGTCAGTTTTCTGATTTTTTTATACTTTGGCTATAAAAGCAGTGCCATAGTGTTACAATACCTTTTCTTAAAAAAATACACGTACCCATGTCCATGAATATCAAATGCAAATGTAAATTTCTATTAAATATATCTTAACAAATGTTACTTTGAGCACCAACTGTACATTTTAAAAAATGATTAAATAAGTGCTTCTGAAAGAGGAAAATACAATAACTCTGACTGAATCCCATTTCTCCAGGCCAAGCGTAAGTCGGAAAGATGAAATATGCACCTATTTATCATTATAGCCTAGTATGAATGAAGCTTTCTCATTAGTAGAAGTACAGGCATTTAAAATCAAAGCTATAAGTTACAGTTCATTTCGTGGACTAAACTCTAATTAAAACAAACAGGAAGAGAAAAGCTGACCAGCTGACAGTGCTGTGACAGAAGATCCAAAAAATATTTTAGAAGCTTAAAAAAAGGGGAAGACTGCAGTGTTAGTGACTTTGAAATGTGCTTGAAAAACCCTTATATAACATGCAGCCAAGCCAACCATATGCTTCCTAAAGCAGATAACCTGAGAAATACTTTGCTTTCAGAAACTAAGCCTATAATTAATTCACATGCAGAACTTCTGATAAAGGCCATGGGAACTGTGAGTGGGTAACTAACAGCAAGCAGCACGGAGACAGTTAAAAATGCTTCTGTGCCTCCAGGAAAGAAGAATTTGTTGGCATTTGGTAGATTGATAGCAGTTTTTAGAGGCAACTAGCTTGGTACTATTGTGTAGTAACCCATGGTTTAGCAGAAAAAAAGCAACAAGACTGCAAAGAGCAATTGTAAATAGATATGTCCTGGTTCCTAATCCCACTACGAGGAGACTTGGTGCATTATACTCACTGCTGCAAGCGTGGCCTGAACATAGATCCAAACTGTTAACTTCGATTCAAAGCTGCTTGCTTATCTTCTTAGTTTGTGAATACAAGTTTTTCACCTTTTCTCTCTCGCTAGCAGAGCAACCTTACATAACTATCCCCTTATGCAAAACCAGGAATGTGGCAAACTATGGTTTCTGCGCATACGGACTGGTAGGGTTCAACTATCTCTAATTCATTCCGACATGATGTGAATAAATCATGTTTTTCAAATCTAAGATCCTTTTGTAGAAATATGAAAAATAACTTTTAACAGAAAATAGTACTTCACATTTGTATTTAAAGTATCTCAAATACCTCATAAAAATGCTTTGATGTTATATCATGACCAATTTTTAAAGTAAAATATGTACTTTCTGATACCTAATTTATAAACAAAGTAGTATATATTCAATCCGAAGAACAAGTTAAGGAAATCACTAACAAACAAAAACCATGAAATGTAGCTGGAATCTTCATGCCTTCTGCCCTAGCATTTAGATTTCATGCTCTATCGTAAAGTTGTAACCAGACTTGGTTTTTTCTTTTCCTCTTTGCCACTTCCAGTCAGCAGTGCACAGCAGACTGTATGCTACATACACACGTACACACGGCACCTTCTTGGATTTACTGCTGCAGCTTATTTTCTGCTAGCAGAAATGCATAAATTGGAAATAAAATCCTATTTTTCTAAGAGCAAGTCATTTTTAAGTAATAAGCTAATAAAAAATCAGGTAACTGCATTCCCATGTCAGGAACTAGGCATGCTTCTGTGCTACTGCCATTCTTTAAAAGCAGAAATAAATAGCCACGCTAGAAAGTTTAAATCATGTTATGAAAGGGCTTATTCAGAGGGGCTGCTATTTCATTCAGTTGAAATGTATCTCCCGAACAATTCAGGTAGCCAACTTTATACATAACCTCAAAAAGTTGCCTGGTAATTAGCCTGATCCCAACTGACACGCAGATGAACATCTTCTACTGCAGACTGCTGTTAGCGGGAAAAAAAAGGGGCAGACTTCCACGTGTTCCTTAGAAAACAAAGTAATCCTCAATTTCCTTTATAAATTCTTATTTATAAACTAGCAGAATTTATTCTACAACTGACTGGTTTTGATGATTTTGCTTAAAATACTGTTTGCCATGTTTTATTTTTCGAAATATAACTTTCTGTAGGAAGATGATCTTTCTATGAACTGTTTCTACAGTGACAACTCNAAAAAAAAAGGAATGTTAACATTTGGAATTTATTAGGGGGGCGAGTGTAGTCACAGAGGGGGATCTAATTAGCAAAAATGCATTCAAACATGATTAATTTGTAATCCTGGCACCAGCTGCATTCAACCAAATGCTATTCTTTATGAGACAAACACTAGTGAGTATTACATCTGTTTCATGCTAAGATAGCATCTGTTTTATTCACTCACAAGACTTTTCCAGTTTTACAGCAATTTATACTTTTCCTAGTATTCCATGTCAATAAAAAACATACAGACTTATGGGTAAGCGTTGTAAGAGCATAAGGCTACAATTGCCTTAATGTATGTTCAATTTCTAAGTGCTCAAAAAAGAAGTTACCACTATTAGGAGAAAAAAATTCTCCAGGATACACACGGAGTTGCATATAATTTTAATTTATGCAGTTGTATTCTAATAATATTAAGCATTCAAAACAAAATACAAAGGACTCCTCTCAAGGGCAGTGCAAAATCCTAGCACTCAGGTTTCCTCAGGCTCCTTAGCCAAGTCGTTCAGAACACTGAGCAAGCAGCCAAAGTTTTAGTTGAGGTTTTCTACAGATGAAGAGTACAAGCAAAGCTCAAATTTATTTTCTTTTGTGACAAAGCTAAAGCACAGCTTGTGTTACTGAAAATGTTTTTTAGCTGTTCAATTTAGGATCAGAAAGATTTGAAAATTTCCTCAACTGTACAACCCAATGCGGACAGCTGCTATCAGTGTTTCTGGTTGCAAATCATGCCTTCAGCAAACATATTTAATCCACATACATGGTCTCTTGGCCGCTTAACCTCGCATCCATCTGTTAGGATGGCATGGTTCCACTTACATCATACTTTCAATTCAGAGTAAATGTACCCAACAACCACTCGATGTGTACTCCTTGGGAAAGATACTACAAAAGTTCTGGACTGCCATTTCTTTCTGCTTATGGCTCACACGTTTACTTTGTGAAGTTCTAATTAGCTGGCTACCAGTTTCTCCACTTTTTCCTCATCTTTCTTTTATACTCAGAATGTAAAGAGGGAAAATACAAGCACTCAGAGAAGGAATCCCACTCTTCTTATCCCACATGTCTGGAAGACTTAAGATTTGTTACTTTTATTCCTGCGCTCTTGTAAGTAGCCACATTACTGAAAGAAAATTGAGTATCAGAAGACTAAATGCTTACTCAGAAGGGATGAAGAACAAATGAAAACCCTGAAATGGTTTGTGTTACAGTACTCATTTGCTATGTGGCCTCGGCTCATTCCTGTTTAAGGCTTCTTCAGAGTTTGCATTTGAACAAACAATATGATAGCTGACAGAAAAGATGATAAAATTCCTCCCTATTCTGTTATTTTCATAGTAGAACGTGTTTCCAAAAGACACTATACTTGAGGTGAACCTTCAATATATATGTCCAGTGATCTAGCTGTAGGCATCTGTTCATTGCAGGGGAGTTGGACTAGATGACCTTTAAAGGTCCATTCCAACTCAAACAATTCTGTGATTCTACATTCAAAGAAAGATGTCAGTGGGTACAGAACAGTATTACATGTACAATACAGCAGCTGTTGTTTCAGTAAGTGCCAACTGTTTTTATTTTCAGTGTGTATGTGTGTCTTGGACAGGAAAAGTGCCTAGGATAAAAAGTATACATACTGCAATACAAGTATTCCAGTTAAATATAGTTGTTCCTTGAATATCATTATACACGTGGACCTAAAAAGGTCTACTTATTTTAGGCATCTTCAAAGGAAAATGACTCACCCAATTCTTGTCACTGGTTAAATTTAGATGTGTGTACAGCTGTATTATTTTCCCATAAAATGATTCTAGGGAGAAAACCAGCCAGAGCTGGATTTTGGGAATGAAAATTCCCCTACGTTGTAGATGTTGGTTTGACATTGGTAAATGTTTCAGATATGTTTTGAGTTTTGCACATTTAGGATATTCTTCCATAAAATTAGTATTGATTAGTAAGGGACTGCTTTAATTGCATTACAAGATCACAGTGTAATTACAATTAAAGAATTGTGTGCCAAGATTTTGCATATTGTTTTATCTCTTTCTGGTGATGGTAGTTTTGGATTGCTTTGGATGCATGAGATGATTATAAAACAACATACAGTAGACTGTTAAACTCTATTCTAGATAATGATCAGTTGCTGGAAGAACCATTGCTATTCCTGAGGTAAGAAAGTAATTGCACAGTTGTCTAGCAATGTATTTAGAAGAAAAACAGTTGAATGGTATTAACAGAAATGACTGAGGGTATAAAAAGCTGCGAGGAGGGAGGTACAGCTCCTGATTTTACATACCAAATTAAAAAAAAACCAACATTGAAATATTCCATGCTTCTGAGCAATTGCAAGATAAGCAAATGAAATTTCAACTAACACTCTTGTTAATGCTCTATGAAAATAAATGTTACCTTAATATTGGAAAACCACAGGTCATTTTCATGCAGTGTAGCAACATAAACAGAAGTAAGAAGTCCAAGAAAGATGGCAACAATTCCACCAACAGTTAGTGAAAGTATATTCCACAGCTTTCCACCTGTATGATCTTGGAAGAGAAATATTTGACTGTGTAACTGAGAAGCACATAATTCAACTTCAATTAATTTTGGAAACTCATCTGTACACTGTCTATGCTAGTATAGTTTACATTTCTTAGGCAGCAGGACCTTGGACTTTTAGAGCTCTTTATGGAGATGTGTCTTTACTATTTCATGCAGGAACTAAGAATACATGCAAAGCAAAATAAGGTGTGCCTTAACTGGAAACACATAGTTAGAATTTAAGAACACAACAGCTCTATACAAATAGAGAAATAACATACCTAATTTGTAAATCTAAATTGAAATATCCTCCAGGGCAGCATTTCTAATTTAGGCTATACAAAATGACTGTTACATCACAAAGACATTGAGATCGTCAAACTTCTTAGTATAGCTGCCAGTTTTTTGGGGGATGTATTTTTTTTTAATTAAAAAAAACTTTGAAGGCTCAGAAGTCTCAGTAGGCACTCACAAGAAGACTGAACAGTGGCCGAAGCAGCCTTTGATGATAGTGTCAAGCTTTGAAATGCAGATAATCTCCTTTTCACATCAGAATGAGATTACAGACAGAACAAAGGGAAGGAAAGGTTGCGTCTCCAGGCAGCTCAAGTATTGTATTAGTACTGCACTGTAAGCATTGTATACTTACGTTCATGATTTTTTTTAATGTTGATATAAGACTTAATATGGATTTTAGTGATCTGGAATTCTGTCCCTTAAATGGCTATTTCATACTGTGTGCGACATCTACATAAACAGTAGCAAATACACAATTCAATGGAGCTGGGGTCTGGACAATAACATTGTAGCCTAAATGTACTTGTGCGTAAGCAACTGAGGTAACTTTCATCTACCAAAAATACTCGTACAGGAACATTGAGAATTTAGATCAGAAAGTTCGTTAAACTAATAAAACTCAAACAAACAAAACCGAAAACCAAAACTCTGATAACTCTGAAGTTATAATTTCAAAGAAGAACACTGTTAGTACTTCATTATTTAAACAGATCCTCAAATGAAGACACTTAATGTCTCTCTTTTAAACTCATCTAGATAGTCTGTTCTGTACTACAAGTGAGAGTTTGCAGTTAAATTAATATTTGATGCACAGTTTGCTTATACTTAAGTACAATTTATCAGAGGTCTTCAAATTCTCTTGTTACTGATGACTTACTTTTTTTATCAGATGTCATTTGTATGACATCTGATAGTGTGTCACTATTACTAAACAGAACAGTTTTTACTTGAAATTAAATTTAAATTAGGGTTTAAAAATGGAGGTGAGAGTGTTGTGCAGTAGTCTACATACTCTTAGTCTCATCCAATTCATTCTGGTAACAGATGTTCATGTATGAAAATTTATTTGGTATGTACCTAGTTCTAAGCTATGTGTCTAGGACAGAAACCTGAAGCTAAATGCTACTAGAAAACCATAACATTACAAGCCAGTTCATTTACCCACCAGACAGAATTTTCCCCTCAGACTTTACATTCTTCTCCTCTGAAGGCTGATCTTCATCTGCTTCTGGGACTTTTCCACCCTTTCTCTGTCTTGTGGTTGTCATGATGACAGTCACTTTATTATTCTTCACTCTGACTCCTAGGTTGATACATTAACAGAATGCATCTTCCTACCCAAACATTCACCTGCTACTGTATGAAATGTCTGAAAACAAAACTGTATCTTATGCCATAAGAGACTTTAAGTTACAAAACTATAACCAAAATACAATAACTCTATGTTGTTTCTTTTTCTTTTTAACAACTCAGATATTAAATGAAATTACAGGAAGCATTACCCTAAATTTGCAGATTCAAGTTCACAATCTTGCATACTCTTGACAAGGTTTTCAGAATGGTTCATAGTTTTGGCTGCCCTCACTTTTGGGTTGCTGACTCAAAAGCGCACATCAGGCTCCACTGCTTTGAAAATCTTGAAGAGTGAGCCTTTCACAGAAAAAAAATGGTTCTTTCAGGGTATTTTCGTGGGTACCTAAAATAGAGAGCCATTTGTTTAAGTCTTGGCTTTCAAGAAATCCCAAAAAAGTGGGCTGTAAGATGCAAAAACGTTGCCAAAGAACATGTGCTAAAAAAGACAACAGACATCTTTGATGTTTTATACTATCAAAGCCTCATAAAATACGAAAACAAAAAAAAAAAACCAGAACAAAACAGAACAAAAAAACTCAGCTAGTCATTCCTTTGCCCATTGACAGCGCTCTGTTCTGTGAGTGGTCCACCAGTGAAACTGTTTCAAGCTGCCATTCTGTATTTGGAACCGGTGATTTCCTGTCTTGCATGCACGAATGTTAACATTCCATGGTGTAAACACCGCTATTATTGTTAGCACGGGTGTGAGTGAGTAACAGCACTTATGATCTGAGAAACATGCCTCAACTGCACGGCTTTTTGGCACTGAATTAGCTTCACCTTTTTCCTTTCCCCAAGGCAAAAACACCTGGAGGGAAGTGAGCATTTATCTACGGCGTTTTTAAGCAGCTGGTTTGTAGAAAGCACAATAACAACGTAACTGGGGCAAGATGGTCATCGCAACCATGCTTTCTTAAGCTGGCTCAGCCAGCTTCCATTCCCGCCTTGTGCCGGAGGGATCGCTTTCGCCAGGCACAGGCGGGGAAGCCGCGGTCCCGCCCCCGAGGCGAGGTGAGGTGAGGCCGGGCCGGGCCGGGCCGGGCCNAGGCTGAGTTAGATGAGCTCATATTGTAAATTTGTATCTGGTGTGCTGCTAGTTTCAAAAAAGAGAGTAACAGTTATTTGCTGAAATATTTGGAAAACACCAAAGCTTTTCAGTTGATATAAAGCTTTCATACCTTTGGGTTTTAACACACTGTACTAATGCATTATGACTGACTAGTACCTGTCAACGGAAGGAAAAAAAGCAACAATCCTGCATTCCTGGCACCATATAGAGAAAAACAGGTTAATGTGGATTGTTCTCTTCCCTGCTCCCAGTGTTTATCTCTAAAATGATTCATCGATCCCTGGTTAAAATTTTATATTCTTACTGAAACAAGGACTTAGGATGGGAAATCATCAAGTTTTGTTTGCAATTCTTCTCTTTAGTTTCTCAGGCAAAATTAGCAAAGAAAGAAAATCTTCACTCTAGGAAACCGAGGGGGCTGAGGGCCCGCGCCAGAGCCGCAGCCGGGAGCGGAGCGGCCCCGGGGGCCGGGCGGGGGCGGGAAGAGAGGCGGGAGGCCGGGCCTGGGCCGCCGCTCCCTTCCGTGCTGTTCCAGAGGCCGGGCCGGGCCCAGCGGGCAACGACGCGCGGCGCCGTCTTTTCTGCTCGCCGCGGCCTGCACCGCCACCCCGCCTCGTCCCCTTCCCCACCGCCCCCCGGTACCTGCCGGCGTTCCCAGGGCCGCGGGGCGGCGGCTTTTGGCGGCGGTGGCGCTGCCTGCGCGGATGTGCCGGGCCTCGCCGCGAGGAGGGGAAGGGGCGGGGGTGGGGGCGGACGCGGAGCCGCTGCTCGCCCCTGCCAGGCGGAGCGGAGGGGCTGCGGGGAGCGCCGCGCTGCGGGGCGGGCCGCGCCCTCCCCTTCTGCTTTTGGGCTCCGAGGAAGGAACACGACGGGGTTCTATGCGAGCAGATACCGGCGGCAGCGCCCAGCTACAAACCCGCCCCCAAAATAAGTGTTGTGTTTTTTTTTTTAATTGTTTGAATGCTTATCAAAGCATCGCGCTTGCTACGGCCTCTGAACCGGGCCGCGGGGCTGCGGCTCGCGCTGCGGGAAGGCCGCTGTCCGCGCGGGTTCGTCAGGGAGCGCCCGCGCGGTCCCCGTGGGCTCAGCGCAGCCGGGGAAAGTCCCTGCAAAACGGTGGCGTGGAGTTAGATTTTGTGTTCTTCCACGCTGACACAGTCCCAGAGATCTGTGGTTTTTTAGTTTAGAATCCCAAAATGGAGAGGTGTGTTGTGTTCTGTGCGTTGTAAGCTCCGTTGTATTTAACTGTGACACAAACACTAAGGTGCAAAAAACCCCTTTATCTCTGTAGCAAAGACCTCCCTGCAACACCAGACTTTTTTTTTTTCCGACTTAACAAGTGCAACCCATGCTTCTTTATTGTAGTGCCTTTAAAGCTTTTGTCATAGCAAAAAGTTTCCCCCTCAAACCTTATCCAAATGCTGTCTCCCACATCCAATTGCACAAAGCAGATTTCCCCCCACATCCATGCAAATACTATGGTATGGGCTGAAGTGGAATTTCTTTCTGCAGCACAATGTGCAGATGCATTTCCATCACCATTTTGCAGTCCAGCAATACTTGCTTTTTGGCTCCACAATTAGTTCAATATCAGTGTTTCAAACAGGCAGAAATTCAGGGAAAACTTCCTTAGGGAGGCGCAGCAAACTGTAAGCGCCCTGGTGATTCAGAGCTGTCGGACCAATGTCTTACAACATGCAAGGTCAGGAAGGTTTTAAGGATCTATCTTTGCATGCTTCCTATGTTTTATAATTAGTTTTTAGAAGAAATGGAATGTCTGTTTTCTCTTAATTCTTCTGATTAAGATCCCCAATTAGTTAAAAATTTCCCCTACAAGTCAGTTTACAATTGATTAGACATAAACTGAAGAATTACGGGCATTAGGTTTACCATAGTACTAATCGCATCAGAACTACAGCCACATCATTCAGGTCAGGTGTTTGCTAAAATTAACATACTGTATATGAATCAAACAAGTGCTTTTTATGGTATAAATTAAGCCTTGAATATGTGTATTTTTGTAAAGAGCAGCATGCTGCATTACCTTTTAAGCAGTTAATTCTCACTATAAGTACTTTCCAAAGCTATGGGACATTGTCGCGTTGTTGTGATTCCCTTCGCAGTGGAGTGGCAGGGCTTCTAACTCATCTTCTCCCAATTCCCAGCAGTGCTGCAGTTGCTAGGTTCCAGCACAGCACTGTCCAAGCAAGCTGTGTGCCCTGATCCATCTCTGTGAGCAGCCACAGTCCCCCCTGGGCTGGCACAGGTGGAGGGAGGGTGTGGGAGCATGTATGCACAGCAGAGAACGGTACCAGCAGAATCACAAGACCAGGATATTTGCAGGGGTAGAGTATGTCCTGCTGAGGCTGTTCTGTTTTATTAAGCTGAAGGGAATATGGTATTTCAGCCCAGTGAACGGGCAGTACCTGGATTCCACGACTTTTTTCACCAGGTTTTACATTAAAGAAAATGTGAAAAAGCTGCACAACACAGCGTTCTGTAGTGTAGCATCTAAACTTGTTTGCAGTTCCAGGTTTTTTTGTTTTGTTTTGTTTTTTTTTTTTAATTGTAATTGGTGCAGGGCCATAAGAGTAGGAAAAAAAGAAGTAAAATACCCTGTTTATGTCAGTGTAAGCCATGACAACACCAGTAGTGGGGACTCCAGTGAGACTTTCTCTCCTTGGCCAGCAGCAGCAGACTTGGTTTGGTTTGTTTGTTTGTTTTTTGGAGATGGGAGGAAAATGTGCATGGCCAAGAAATACACTGTATAATTACAATTAAGTTACAAAACTTAGCTTACATGATGGATAAGCACAAGTCCATCACTTACCTGAAAAAAACACAGGATAAAGCTTTCACTCCATTTAAACTGGGGACAAGATTCCCACTAGCTGCATTACGAGATTTGAAGGCACAGTTCTGTCCTTCAGCACTGCTCCATAACTGTATGCAGGCTCCCTCACATTCTGACTAGTTTCAGTAGTCTCATGCTTCATCACCACTGTTACTTTTACAATACTTGTTATCAGTATTAACTCTATCATCAGCATTATTAACTCTTTCAACAGTATTAACTCTTATATCTTGACTCAACAGTGTGAAAAGGTAATAAAGGTATATCAAATACTTCTGGATTTAAACAGGTTCCCATCTCTCTAAACACTTGTTCAGTGATCATTTTTCAATATTATAACAGTATTTCATGCAGGTCTAATAAAAGTGACTAAAGAGTTTAACAAAAAAAGTTTATTACCAAAATACAATATTAAAGTCAATACGTGACAAACTCCTGTAAAGCAAAATAAATTATTCTAACATTGTACAGTATTTCAGAAGGTAGTTAAAGTAGTACTACAGACTTTGCTTCGTAGTTCCAAACAGTCATCTATCAGGAACACAATCCTAGAGAGAGCTTAAGGCATGCAGCTTAATGTGCTGGATAATTTCATAAAACGAAAGTCATCCTATTTAATAAGATACAGTATCAGCATTAACTGCAGTCTTTACATGTCAGTTTTCTGATTTTTTTATACTTTGGCTATAAAAGCAGTGCCATAGTGTTACAATACCTTTTCTTAAAAAAATACACGTACCCATGTCCATGAATATCAAATGCAAATGTAAATTTCTATTAAATATATCTTAACAAATGTTACTTTGAGCACCAACTGTACATTTTAAAAAATGATTAAATAAGTGCTTCTGAAAGAGGAAAATACAATAACTCTGACTGAATCCCATTTCTCCAGGCCAAGCGTAAGTCGGAAAGATGAAATATGCACCTATTTATCATTATAGCCTAGTATGAATGAAGCTTTCTCATTAGTAGAAGTACAGGCATTTAAAATCAAAGCTATAAGTTACAGTTCATTTCGTGGACTAAACTCTAATTAAAACAAACAGGAAGAGAAAAGCTGACCAGCTGACAGTGCTGTGACAGAAGATCCAAAAAATATTTTAGAAGCTTAAAAAAAGGGGAAGACTGCAGTGTTAGTGACTTTGAAATGTGCTTGAAAAACCCTTATATAACATGCAGCCAAGCCAACCATATGCTTCCTAAAGCAGATAACCTGAGAAATACTTTGCTTTCAGAAACTAAGCCTATAATTAATTCACATGCAGAACTTCTGATAAAGGCCATGGGAACTGTGAGTGGGTAACTAACAGCAAGCAGCACGGAGACAGTTAAAAATGCTTCTGTGCCTCCAGGAAAGAAGAATTTGTTGGCATTTGGTAGATTGATAGCAGTTTTTAGAGGCAACTAGCTTGGTACTATTGTGTAGTAACCCATGGTTTAGCAGAAAAAAAGCAACAAGACTGCAAAGAGCAATTGTAAATAGATATGTCCTGGTTCCTAATCCCACTACGAGGAGACTTGGTGCATTATACTCACTGCTGCAAGCGTGGCCTGAACATAGATCCAAACTGTTAACTTCGATTCAAAGCTGCTTGCTTATCTTCTTAGTTTGTGAATACAAGTTTTTCACCTTTTCTCTCTCGCTAGCAGAGCAACCTTACATAACTATCCCCTTATGCAAAACCAGGAATGTGGCAAACTATGGTTTCTGCGCATACGGACTGGTAGGGTTCAACTATCTCTAATTCATTCCGACATGATGTGAATAAATCATGTTTTTCAAATCTAAGATCCTTTTGTAGAAATATGAAAAATAACTTTTAACAGAAAATAGTACTTCACATTTGTATTTAAAGTATCTCAAATACCTCATAAAAATGCTTTGATGTTATATCATGACCAATTTTTAAAGTAAAATATGTACTTTCTGATACCTAATTTATAAACAAAGTAGTATATATTCAATCCGAAGAACAAGTTAAGGAAATCACTAACAAACAAAAACCATGAAATGTAGCTGGAATCTTCATGCCTTCTGCCCTAGCATTTAGATTTCATGCTCTATCGTAAAGTTGTAACCAGACTTGGTTTTTTCTTTTCCTCTTTGCCACTTCCAGTCAGCAGTGCACAGCAGACTGTATGCTACATACACACGTACACACGGCACCTTCTTGGATTTACTGCTGCAGCTTATTTTCTGCTAGCAGAAATGCATAAATGGGAAATAAAATCCTATTTTTCTAAGAGCAAGTCATTTTTAAGTAATAAGCTAATAAAAAATCAGGTAACTGCATTCCCATGTCAGGAACTAGGCATGCTTCTGTGCTACTGCCATTCTTTAAAAGCAGAAATAAATAGCCACGCTAGAAAGTTTAAATCATGTTATGAAAGGGCTTATTCAGAGGGGCTGCTATTTCATTCAGTTGAAATGTATCTCCCGAACAATTCAGGTAGCCAACTTTATACATAACCTCAAAAAGTTGCCTGGTAATTAGCCTGATCCCAACTGACACGCAGATGAACATCTTCTACTGCAGACTGCTGTTAGCGGGAAAAAAAAGGGGCAGACTTCCACGTGTTCCTTAGAAAACAAAGTAATCCTCAATTTCCTTTATAAATTCTTATTTATAAACTAGCAGAATTTATTCTACAACTGACTGGTTTTGATGATTTTGCTTAAAATACTGTTTGCCATGTTTTATTTTTCGAAATATAACTTTCTGTAGGAAGATGATCTTTCTATGAACTGTTTCTACAGTGACAACTCCGCCACACAGGTGGGAAATGTAGACAGCCAGCAGGACTTTGAAAGAGCTCCAGAGCATGCAGGCATTTCTCCAAATCCCAGCTCATGCTCATCCACATCCTTGAGCTCTACATGGATTTAAAAATCTCTTTGTAGCAATTATTGTTAACACCTTGATCTCATTAGAAAACAGTCCTCGTATGTACTGCAAAGTAATCCCTGCAGGTTACAAGTGACATATGAGATGCTCGGTGTTGTTTTTTGTTTAAGTTTTTTTTTTTTTTAAATAGTTCTGCTGAATGCGTTAACAAAGCCCTTAAGATACAGCAGGTCATTATTGTAAAGAATCTTTTACACACCATCAATTAAAAAGATATATGCTATCAGTTAGGATCCAATTGGAGAAACAGTTACTAGCAAAATGCTTCTAGGCTACTCAGCTCCTGGTGTTCTAAATCAACAGACAGGTTACCACTCTTTTTTGAAACACAGCTTGGAGTTTGTAAAGCCTTAAAAATAGATGGGGAAAATGAAATGCCTAGGCGTATGTGCAAGCACACACATGTCCTCACCCACCTCCCCTCTCTCTACCTTCCAGAATCCAGGCTGAGTTAGATGAGCTCATATTGTAAATTTGTATCTGGTGTGCTGCTAGTTTCAAAAAAGAGAGTAACAGTTATTTGCTGAAATATTTGGAAAACACCAAAGCTTTTCAGTTGATATAAAGCTTTCATACCTTTGGGTTTTAACACACTGTACTAATGCATTATGACTGACTAGTACCTGTCAACGGAAGGAAAAAAAGCAACAATCCTGCATTCCTGGCACCATATAGAGAAAAACAGGTTAATGTGGATTGTTCTCTTCCCTGCTCCCAGTGTTTATCTCTAAAATGATTCATCGATCCCTGGTTAAAATTTTATATTCTTACTGAAACAAGGACTTAGGATGGGAAATCATCAAGTTTTGTTTGCAATTCTTCTCTTTAGTTTCTCAGGCAAAATTAGCAAAGAAAGAAAATCTTCACTCTAGGAAACCCTCTTTTCAACTTACTGCTTCCCCTAGTTTGTGTTCTGATTTGTGCTGTGGTCCTTATTTAGGATAATATTTATTATTTCACCCTCATGTTCTTTCATATGATCCAGCAGATTTTCTTTGTTGGTAGACTCAAAACCACAAATGCAGCAGCAGAAGAGAAGAACACAGTATTCTGTGCCAAGATGGGGTAGAGTGGAGTTCTTTTCTAAACTGCATGAGGTATTCATCAAATTAGGCTTTTCATTTTCATCGGAACCTGAAATTTCATGATTAGTCTGGTTAATAGACTCTGTAAAAGACACCAGGTTGTCTGAACTTCCTAGAATAGATACAGTACTTTCTTCTGTGCCTTCTAATAAGGTTTTGTCAGGAAGCTGTCCTTGAAACCTGAAAAAATAATAAAAACCGAAACAACTGTCAAAATGTCCAGTGGTTGCTTTCTGATGGGAATTTTACTTCGGATCAGAATTGGCTCATTTGAAAATCCCAGATAATAGGTTTGAAAGTAGACCTGACATACCTGCTGCTTTGTGAAATTGCATCATTAATAGCCTTGTTGACTTGTTCATAGTTGTAATTTTGGTCACTTGCATGTTTCCACATGTGGGACTTCAGGGAAGGAGGATGGCTACATACATATCCACAGAGAGAGCACCTAAGGAAAAGAAGTGGAGAAGAGATGCATTTAAAAGTTAAGCTTTACTATAATAGTAATTCATTTTTTTCTCCCGAAAGGATGAGTAAGCAGCAAGATACACATCAATCCTCATAACTAGGTGGAATAAGTTTGCAAAATTTCATTCTACAATGTAATTTGTAGAGTCTGAGAACTTAAGATTGGCTTTTTAGACTTCTTAAACAACTTAACTGAAATCTTATCTATTCGGCCTGTTAAATCTGTTTAAATACTGCAAAAATGAAATAGTTCTAATGACTGCAGAATCACGGAGTATATCTGTGTGGCAGCTGGCAGGCAGATAGGGTGTGTTCTCTGCCACTGTTCTGAACCAAGCAGAAATTGTAATAATTAGCACTGCTACTTTAAACGGAATTGATAAAGCCTTTCTTGGTGCAGCATGTATTAGTTTATTTGAGGATCACAGAATTGCAGAAGTTGGAAGGCACCCCTTGAGAATATCCAGCTCCATCCAGCTGTTCAAGCAGGATAAGCTAGATCAGGTTCCCAGGGCAGCATCCGGTCAGGTTTTGGAATGTATTTGCAGACTGAAACTCAGACACATGACAGTTTTGTCCATAAAGTGGTCCATCAGGTCGAGGTACCACACATTTTTCTATCTCCCTATAAAACAGTGTCCTGTAAGGTACGCTGTCTTGTTCTTCAACTCAGTTTGAATTTTATACATCAAATTTAGAAAAAATCCTAGTTATTAAACCATATTTATCTTCTGAGGAACAACAGTTTGAGAAATATTTTTCGAATTTTAGTTGTATTTTTTGGTCCTCTTAAATTTTATTTACACTTTTAAGATGCAAGGCCTTTACGTATACAATTCCAATTACTTAGTATAGGAACAAGATTTCAGCATATACTTCAGTAAATTAAACAGAACTACGAATGCTTAATGAAGGTAATGATTCGGTACATCTTTCTATCTTTTTCCCAATAATCCAATCTCTCTTTCTAAAAGCAGCTGCAAATTCAGACTATTAATGACACTCAGATAAATACATAGCAGGAGTCAGGACGGAACAAAAAATGTTTCCTCCTCCTGTGCAGAACAGCTGAAAAACCTTGAAAAGTAACTAATATTTGTGTAGCGATACATTGCATACTTACAGGCACAAAAAACCTAACTAATAAATCCCGCAGGACTTTTTCCATACATGAACATACAGCAGAGGAAGTATTTTTTGCAAGTGTTTCTGAGATGATAAACTCTTTCAGTTTGAAGGAGAGGAACGATACTAGACGACATCACTCCACTGCCACCTTTATGTAGGAAGAGAATCCTGTCCTGCTGCGGAACAACAGGCCTGTCCTTCTAGCCCAACTTGTCTCTATTACTTGATTTAGAATGCAGATTCAATTTTTCCCTTTTCCTTCTAATTTGAAACCTTGTAAATAAAACAGATGCTTTCAAAAACAGGCAACTTCACCCTCAGATCTAAAATCTCAGTATTTCTGATAACGCTTTTTCAAAACAATGCCACCATTGAAAGTAAGATAAAAGGCAGACCTCATTGTTCACTTATGGATAAAATTAGGCCAAAATGAGATTTTGCAAAACACAAACTTAAAAAAATAATGTTGAATCCATTCTATATGCGTATGTATTCCACTGGTGTTTTATTATGTGATGTTATGTAATTTTTTCTGCACAACTCGTACAACTGGGCTTCAGTGGGCTGATACACGGTGAATGAAGCAACAGTTCAGTGTTTTTAACCCCTCTGAATTAGTCTTCTTTTTTAAGTGCATTAATTTAAACAGCTAATTTACTACCAGATTTACTTTGCTGCAAGCATGAGCTAAATGCTGTTGACTGCTTTAGCATACATCATCAAAGACAGAAACTCAACAACTTTTAGTCTGATGCTCTACACTTCATGATCGTTATCTAGAATATGACGTATATTAAATGAAATGATGTTATGGGTAACATAACCACTTGTATCACTTTTATTTAGGGCAGCGTGATTCAAATCTGGATTCTTACCAGGGTTGTGCCTAGAGCGGAGTATTAAACAAAGCCAGAAAACATTCCTGGGCACTGGAATGTAACAATTTATAATTGTTAGAAGTGGTTTTGGCACGTGCATTCTCCCAAACAGTTCTGAGCATGCTTTGGTAACTAACGCGGTCAAGAAACCTCTTGCAATAAGCGGTTTATATGCAACTACGCTGTTTAGGAAAGCAAGAGGGATGTCCCCCAGCACATCTCTTTCCTCCTCTCTTTCAAAAAAAAAAAAAAAAAAAAAAAAAAAGAAGAGTCACTGGAACAAAGACTGCATCTGGGAGGGAAAAGAATGTAATCTGAACTCTGCCTTATATCTTGAATACAAAATCACTACTACCACAGCTTTTTGCTGAATCCAAACTGTTACATACTTGTACTGTTCCATTAGCTGCACTGCCTGATGCTCCTGGGGGTGACGCCTCATATGGCATTTCAAGCTATTCATATTTGTGGTGGCGAAGTCGCATACTCGACATCTAAAGAGACAACAACAATCTGACAATTAACTGCTAGCACTATTCCAGATATAAAATCTACGAGAAAGCAAAGGTATCTGGAAAGACTGCAATTAAAGGCTAACAACATTTACAGAAGTCTAAGTGATGACATTTAACTTTTAATTTTTGGACCAGGAGAACCTTTTGCAATCCCAAAAACTCTCCAACTTTGAGCTAGAATCACTACACATACAGATCATGTTCTGTCCTCACATCCACCCTGTGGGCCTCTTCTGAAGCTGATAAGCATTATGATCTGTAAGGGATGCTCTTGAAGCAGTCATGATGTAAGTTGCTTGGCTATGTTACGCAAAAGCAGAATATGACCATAAAAACTATAGCGACAGTGCACTGAGAAGTGAGTATTGTTCCTTAAGAACATGTGATCTACTTTATGAAATAACAGACATTTCTCATGACATTATAAAAGCCAAGCTGCCTATTAAGTAATAAAACATCTAAGTTTCAGAGCATTATAACTGAAGTAAAAGTCACAGACTAGACCAACACATTTAGATTCAAGCACCCTAAGACAAGTGTGTCTCATCACACTCAGATTTTATTTTTTTGACTGCTGTCACGGTGTCTTTACACAAAAATAATACATAAAACAGTTCTGCTCTGGATCAGGATCCCTGGATTTGGATCCCAGCGTCCTTCACAAAGTACTAAGCTATGCATAAATATCAATATATTACTACATAAGCTTCCTATATATAACATTAAAATAGATCTAATGGAAGTCATCAGGATCAGCTAAAATTCTGCATATTAATCAGGATTTCAGTTGTTTCTATTTTCAAATGGTAAAATGTCCAGTCATTACTAAATTTGGTTTACAGGGTGAAAAAGATTGAGACTGCAGGGCATTTGACTTGAAATTAGTCACTTTATTATTGAAAGGATTTAATCGCACAGCATTAAAATCCAGGAGGTATCAAGTCTACAAAAACGCATCATTAGAGGCTATACATACAGTTTAATTTCCAGCAATTTTTGTTAAATAAGTAATAAAATATTTGTGTGGGTATAAAAATATCTGCAATGTAGTTAGGTTGCTACCTGACATTATGATAGGCCTGAGGAACACATGTTTCAAAATGTGAAATACCACAACTACTGGATCTTTACAGTTTTTAGGCTGTGGCTTGAGTATCCCACCACGTCTGCAAATGTATCTAAAGGGCTTGTGCAAAAATAATAAGAAAAGCAAGCTGGATCAATAGGCTTAAATTTTGTATGCAGCAGTCTTTATCACCAGTGGAAAAATTTCAGTGGTTCCTAGATCAAACAGGCTAGCTAGCACTAACTCAGAAGTTAGCAAGACACTACAGATCGGCTGTTCCGACCCCACCAAGTAACAAATAATGGCAATAGAGAAGATTCTGAGAAAAAGAAAAATCTGTTTGTATTCCACACTTGTTCTCTGAGCAAACATCTTGCAAATATTTGCCAGTGATACTGGGTGTCATTGTAATGCACCAATCAAAATAAAACATCGTCTGTTTTATAATTTAGCCGAAAAAGAAAGGCCCTGAGCTCAGCATTTTCAGGTGTTAAGATGAGTTTCCAGAATTTGTGCTAAAAAGATAAAAATTGTATTACCTCACATCTATTTTCTAGCCACTAGAGAGGGACAGAGATCCACAGCAAATAAGCAGATTTAAATTGCAGGAGTTTATGCGATACGCTTTATTTTTTCTGCTGAGGAACTGAACTATACAGTATTACAGCCAATTTTAGATATCAAAGTTTCTATGTATATCCACGTAACATCCTTTATAGAAAAGCTGTGTCTGATCCTAAATGCATTAATACTGTTTGAAACCTGTAAAAAAGGTAAGGGGGCTGGGAACATGACAATGGGCAGAACTCTGCCAAACTGAATAAGCCGATACATTATGAACACACCTTGTCTCCTACCTCCTTCAAAAAGAAATGTGTATCTTGCTGTTTGCCTTACTGCTTTAAAACAAAGCTTAATGGCAATGGAGAACATTCTGCAAGAAGGCAAACCCAAAATAAAGCGTTAAAGGAGTTTGCTAAATATATTATTACTAGTGGCCAAAGTTCAATATTATAAGGTATTTGCTTCCCTTGGCACATCTGGATGCTTCAGACTGAAAACAAGCTGTTTTCACATAACATTCTGGAGATGACAGCAAATCTTAATTACGTAGTTTGAGTCAAACAATAAGTGTGGCTCCTTCAAAGGTGCAGTGAAATTATTGCACTGACATTCTTTAACAATATCGTTGAAATTCCGTGAGCAATACAGAGGTCTTTTTAGTTAAAGCAAACAGTCTACGAGCCTAGCGTTAGTTAGCCATAACTGAGACACTTACCTGTATGGCTTATCAGAGTTATGAATTCGCCTGTGATTTCGTACGCCAACATAAGTTGTGCTGGTGTAGTCACATACATCACATCTATACAGTTTCTGAACCGAAGACTTACTTCCTACATAAAAAAAACCCAAAATTTTAAGGATTTGCATCCAGCATTTACGAAGTTCTCAGATGATAATTTCAGCACAGCTGAAAATTATGAAGCGTGAATTAACTTTAAAGGTAACACTTCACTGGAGCAAACTGGCAATGGACATAGAGATAATAAGGGTGTATTCTGTTTACCGTGCTGTTCCGCATTTGCCCTACCATTTACTGGAATTATTAAAGTTTTAGGAAGACACATTCTTCCATTCTACGAACACTTCCATTCTTCCTCCAGTGGGCTCAAAATCCTGGGTTACAGCAGAAGTTGAAAAAATGTGAGAGAATGAATCAAATGAAGAAAAAAAGATGGGCACTGATAAAGGATAAGTTTCTAACTGGCAAATATAGTAAAGAGAAGCAAAAAGTCTCGTGAAGCACTCAGGTTCTTTTTATCACCCACTTTTAGAAGGACCTGAGATGACTTAAAAAAAAAAAAAAAGATACTGACCAGATGTATTAAAAAATAATTTGGAACTTCTCCAAATTACTGAAAAGCAATTGCAATAAAAATCGTTTTTTCTTCCAGAATGAAAGAGACTCTTGAAAAATTAATGGTTGCGGAGACAAAGGCTAATGACTAATTTAACACAGGAAAATGTGTGCCCGCAAGTGCGCAGTTTGAATATTCCTGGGACATAACTTCGTAGACTTTACCAGTCCTATTCCTGTTCCCTCACTGAATAACGTAACTTATCTGGGTTGAAATATTAACATTTAGGAGGAGAGATGGTATTTTTATACGGGTCTTCTTCCCACTCCAGCCAATCGTGCAGCCTTCACACACTCCTCAAATGAGATAATAGCAGAAATACAAAGGAACAACAGATTGGAGCTGTTTAAATCAGCACAAATGTCAAAAGAAGTATCAAATTAACATCTAAGGGCTTCCTTTCTGCATCCAACCTGTTCGGTAACCTAAGTTTTAGAATTCTACTTTTCCAGTTGCAAGTAAGGTGTTCAAGTTCACTTCATCTTTATACAAATTCCTATTAGCTGTGTGAACAGTTAAGCCATTAATCTCAGTTATGTACAGGAGCTTTGAAGGAATTGATACAGATCCCTGGAGAATATCTCTGATGGGTACTTTAAAGTACATCCCAAGACCAAAATGAATATACGGCTCATCATGTAATGTATGGGAGACAAAGTAAAGCTCATATCTTGCACGAACTTCCGTAACTCTTCATGCTCCTATGAAGAGCATCTCCAGCACAAACCATCACTATGTATTGTGAAGAGCTACTCCAAAAATTAGCATTATTGGTTCAACATTTGAAATAACTACGTAGGGCACGTAGACCAGACAGTTATTCTGAAGAATACATAGTATGTCATATAAAATAAAATAAAATAGCAATCAGAATGCACATAGTCTGAAACAAAATTTAATAATCCTGCGTGTACAAAGATAAATAAATCTACTTCTTACTTTTTACTTCAAATTTAACATGCCAAATTGCTCATTCACCTGGCATTTAAATAAAAAGATAATATGGAAGTAATACTTAGCGTGCACTCTTTGCAATTCAACATTAATGTTCTTAATGCAAAATATATCTATATTTTTCCTATAATATTCTCATTTAGCTTTTTAAAATTTATTGCTGTTTAAAAAATATTTAGTGCAAGTTATCAAAACATTCTTAATTTTACCCTTGGAGACTGCAGTTATTCTGTTATTAATGCACATTTATGCAGAACTCCGATGAACACAAAGACACTGGGCTGCAGATCTACTGTAGAGCCGGAGTTTTATGAAGGTTGGGCTACTGCATGCTCTACTTGAATGGATTTTCTATCTTTAATGCTGAAACTTTAGAAAAACAGCTTCTAAATGTATTTTCTGTTATGAATTTGGTATTTTATTGGGCAGTAAGCTTAAAGCAAACAGTGTCTAATGAGATTTTTAAAGTGTTATGCAAACATATTATCTAGTGCATAGTTATAAGGAGCTAACCATCCAGTAGCACATACTTAGGAGCAATTATTTATATCAATCAGTACTTTAGTTTTATCCCTTCAACAAAATGCCCATAAATTATAATACACCATATAATCTCTAGCTGAAACAAAGCAGCAGTGCTGCCCCCTGCCTCCTCTGATGGCTTATTTCTTTAGGTTGTAGGGGCTTTTTTGCTTTCTGGGTTGAGGACATCGGGTCTCTTGAAAGTGAGCACAGGAACCACAGGTCTTTATTCTTGCAACAGTAACAGGTGTTCCTGTAATTCTGCTTATTACCCTATTCCTTCATTATTAGACATTTACAATCCAATCATATCCAGTGTCACCATGCTCCCTTTTAATTTATTGTACAACCATGATGAATAAAGAGACTTTTAGGACTAAGTATTTCATAAACAAGAAATGAAACTGTTCCAGCTCAGGCATCTTTCACATAAACAGATGCTATGCCATAAACTTCTTTGTTTTGTGTCGCTTTATAGGGATGACATCTGTTTGACAAGAGATTGCTGTACTGCAGTGGTGTTGCAATTTGATTATAAATTGGTTCTGAAATAATTTAAGCATTCCAAAGTATGAGTTAATACAACTTTAAAAGGAGAACTGTTTTCATTCAAATCACATTACTAAATTTCATGTGGGGTAAACAATCAATTAAAATGCCTGGATGTAGCACTTTTATAAGACAGTAATGAGCAAAAATATATATTTTTAAATTCTCTAAAGTAATTAAAAGCAGGAAGTTTTCATGAACAGAGGCTCCTCTTTCATGGAAGTTAAGTTACAAGGTCGGGATATAAAATCTAACAACACCTTTTTAAAATGTAGTATCTTCAAAAGCAGCTAGCCATCTTCATTTTCTAACTTGTACACTGAAAGCCAGAAAAAAGAGGCAGCGTGAGCTAACAGAATGCAAGTCAAGAGTTACGGATCTCACTTTATTCTGACGTGTACCATATTGCTTTGGACAAAATGTTAGTGGTTCAAGCCATCCAACTTGACTCATGCTGGTTAGTATCTTTCTTCTCAAGCGTCTCTGCTAATGTCAGCAAGGTGAGAATAGAACCCAGAGTTTCCATCTGCAATCTATGTACTATTGCCGTACACATTTTGCTGTCTAAATAGAGACCATAAGTGGGACGGAAAAGAGCTATGTACACAAAATGTGAAATATTTTGGCTCACAGTTGTTGAGAGGTGATATAATTACTGGCGTTTTCCCACAGCGCTCTGAAATTGCCAAGCACTAAAAATTACAGTGTTGCCTAAAGAAGTGTTGTAAATACTTTCAGGAACTTTAACTCACCAGAGAAGAGGATGCATTGAAAATACAACATTAAATATTGGTCCTCCTAGGTACTCAAGGGATTTTAAGATCATAGGATACTCAAAGGATTTTAAAACTACATCTTCCCTAACCTTCAAATGTTGGCTGTTTTCGCCCTATTTCACCATCTTTACGCATCAAGTGTGTTTGGTGTTTCTTCAGAAAAAAACCATGATTAAATTACATAGTTAACCAAACATTTAGAAAATGCCCTATTGTTACCCTGGTAACGACTACAGATAATTTTTCAAATGCCTTACATTTGCTTCTCTAGAGGTAAAATAAACTTTGGACATTTCATAATTTAAAGAGAAATTTCTAATCACAGAATGGACAGTATTGTATATATATGCTGATATCAAAAGGCTGCCTCTGTTTACTTCAGGCTATTTGACAAATACTGTAGCTGTTAAAAAAAGGAAAAAAGTTTTTTTTTTCCCTTAAACTAGCAGAGTAATAATCCATACCAGTTATCTGTTAAGTATTTTAATTGTTTTTGCAAAAAGAAGAAATATGAGATCTAATTACACATGCAAAAAATGTCCTGCCTACCAACAAATGTCCGTAAGAGATCTCAAAATGGATCATTTATGGTAAGTTTGCACATTTACATGCATTTAGGTTAGGAATAGACATGAAAACATTTTGGCCCAAAAGAGATCTTAAAAACAGTAAGCCTTCAAGTACAGCAAACAAGCAATTTTACAGACAACTTTTCATAATTTCAAGTGACAATATAAACAGTACCTTCTCTTTCATCTACTTCACTGGAAACCATTAGTTTGTTAGACGCGGATGTAGAAAAGATATCTGGGAGACCGTGTTGCTCTCTCTCATGATTTCGCAGTTGGCTCTGAAAACACAATTTCCCATGTTTAAATATACACTCCAAACATTCACTGGTTACTTCAGACACTGCAGTGATTTACACATTGTTACTCAAGTTTTAATGACAACTGTTACAACATGTACATTAATGTTTACACAGATTATCCCTCGGTTAGTTTACTAGAAACAAAACCAAAATACTTAAATCAATTAATGACATAAAGGATTGATGAAAGTAACTGAGATGCTTATGTGATTTGTGTTCATTTTTTATAAAATCCGTTCACTAGAAAGTGTCAATATTCATTTCACACGCAGATATACCACAGTGTGTTGACTTTTTTTTCTTTCAAACTTTTTCTTTTCCCTTCTGTCCTTCTTCCTCCATTCTCATATACAAGTGGTGAACAGTTATTCCTCCAGAATTACTATACTCCGAAAGCAATATGAGATTAGAGGCTAGAGGATGGCTTGTGTGAAAATAGGCTCAATTTTCTTATTGCCTATTGACTTAAGAATGTTACTGTAGTTTCTACTTGCCTGGGGAGGGGCAGCCTTTTTCTACCCAATCTCTACATTTTTTTTCCAAATTAGGACTAGACAACAGGAAATAGGGGAAAATTCGCACTACCATTGCCTGCAACAGTTTCAGTTTTAAGACTATATTCTGTTGCTATTTATTCTAAGTTCCTAATTACTGAACTGAGTATATAGGAACACACGCACCACCACTAGTTCTTAACACTGACATAATACAGTATTCTGCTCTGGCATGTCATATTTTGGATCTCAGTTCTACAGAACATCAAGCCCCAAACAACAACAGAGGAAGAAAGAAAATAATTTGTTTCACAGTTTCTCTCATTATCACCAGTTACTATTACTTTTGCTCACAATTCCAACTAGTCTGAATGTTTGAGCCTTCTTTTAAAGTTTCAGCTCTTATGTTCTCTGAAGTTTCCACTTCTTTAGCTGGTACAGGTTAGCAGAACAACAGGATATTAAGATGTCCATTAGATGGTTCTTATGAAAATAACTTACATGAAGAAGATAGTTTATTTCAGTGGGTAAGGCAAAGTAATTATAGCTGAATGGTATATCTGGAAAGTATTGCTGGCAATAATCTCCAATTGTAATGAAAATGAAGCCAGGATGTCAGAATGAATGTAGACAGAAAGCAGGATCAACAGTTATAAAAAAGCAGGAAAACGGGTTATTTGGCTATTATAGACAAACTCAGGAAATAACTTTACCTTATAATGAAAAGATTCTTCACACTGCTTGCACTGATACATTCTTGTTTTGCAGTGGTTGATCATGTGGCTCTCTAAATCCTTACTATTGTCAGCAATGTGTTCACAGATAGGACACTGATAGGGCTGCCTCTGACGATGGACTCTCAAATGTTGTTTTATGTAGCCCTTATTGCCACTGCTGTAGTGGCAGAGGCGACAGCGGTAGGGTCGATCTACATTAGGTATATATTCTACTAGGTTACTTCCTGGAGTATTTGCATCTTTTGCATTTTGGCATTGTGCGTTGTCTTGTAATTCTTTCAAAATGTCATCATCAGAAGCATTTTGATCTGTCCTCTCCTTCAGTTTTTCAATGACAGTGAGTAGGGACATACTGATGCCCATTTTAATTGGTGCTTCCGATAACTCTGGCCTTTCTTTCTGTATCTCAACTATTGCACATTCACTTTGGTTTAAGCCAGTAAACTCCTCTGACTGATTCTTAAGCGAGGATACCACTCTAGAACGAGCCACGCCTGGGCCATCAGCCTCTCCTTGCCCTGTATCTGCATCCACAGAGTCTTCCCCAGTCAAAGTCCTCAAGCTAGACTTTGTTAGCTCTGCAGCTCTGATAGGCATTGTAACAAGAGCTTCTGCAGCTAGTGAGTGTAGTCGTAAAGACTCTGAATTTGTCCTTCTTCGTACAGGAGGTGCATTTTCATCAGTTGTTACGTTTTTTATAGAGCTTAATTCGTTATCTTTTTTCTCAGTGTTATTCCATCCTATTATTACTTCTTGGATTTCACCTGAATGATAAACTCCACTGGGTTCTTCAGAGGTAACATGGGATTCCTCCGAGATTAATTTTTTTTCTGTTTCAATGTCAGTGTTCATCAAGAAAGGCTTTTGTAAGACACTTTCTTCAGCACCTGGCAAACGCTCGACTATTACGTTAACGTGACCCTCTTTATTTGGGCTGCAATTAATGATTTTCTGTGCTGATGAAAGTAGGCTATCAGTTATCAAATTATCCTGTTCTGTATCTGAAACAGTCTCCTCTGTAGTAGGAGAATGCACTACGGACTGATTTATCATCTCATCCTCTTTTACATTTGTTCCTACTGGTGATTTGCATGACAGTTGCTCAGAATTGCAAATCTGGAGCTGAAGAGTAGGTTCACTATGGATATCTAGTTCATTGTTTTCCAAAGAAAGAACAACTGTATCCATGCTATGAGGTGTATGAGTTACTGCTGTCTCCGACAAGTTGGCAGTTTCATTTTCTTCCTCAAAGATAGGATAGGAACAATTAACTTCACCCGCATGTTTCCAAGCGTGCGTTTTCAACATTCGTTGCTGACCACAGGTGTACCGACAAATTAAACATCGGTACATGCCGTACTGCTCATAAGTGTACCATTTCCTCCTGCCCACTTCAGATATGTGACTAGACTGAGCGGTATCTTTACATTCTGTATTTCCAGCCCCTGATTTGACATTTCCTTCCACTGTCCCTTGCAAAAATGCACTTGACGCATTTACACACTGCTGCACGTTTGTCTGGACGCTAGTTTTACCTTCATTCTCATGGTGATTTTGGAAGTGAGATTCAAGTTCTTCTTGGTTTTTAGAAGTAAAATGACATTCTGAGCACATCAGTATCACTTCGTTTTTCTGCCCATGTTGTTTTATATGTTCTTGTAGCGTTAAGAGAGAAGGTGATAGAAATTTACATAGACTGCACTGGTAGCACGTCACCTTCTTTTTGCTTTGTGGAAGACATTCAGTCACAAAATAGTCACCTTGTAACTCTTCAGTCTTTTTAGTAGCAATAACAGATAGCTCAATTGCTTTAGCTGGGATTTCACAAAGATTATCTGTATCAAAGGACTGTGCAGAAGCGTCAGGATGGGAACGTTTTTTCCCTATTAAAAGGCATCTTTGTGATTTCTCACTTTCAACTATTTTGCTTAGCTTCTGGATAACATGGATTAATGGATCAGTTTTACATTTTCTCTGATCTTCACTGTTTTGCAGTGTTGGGCCAATGACTGTTTCAGAAAGCAGTACAGCCTCCTGTTCTCCAATATTTGGCATCAATACTGCAATGCTACTTCCTTCTTCCATAATACCTAGGAGAAAAAGATTAAATATTAAAAATTATACACAATAATAGAAGTACAATCCAGTACTATTTGAATTTCTTTACTAAATGTAGAAGACAAAACCCACTAACTTTATAAAAACTTCCAGCATGGTGATAAAAATACGCAAATATTTTGAGGACATTAAGTAGATAACATAGATGCTATTCAAAACAGTTGCAAAGAGTATTTCCAAAACAGCCTGTGTGTGTCTTCAAGTTGTATAACAGCAAGATAAATATTTTTCCAGCACAAACTCATTAGCATTGTTATTGTATTTTTCTTTACAAGGATTACGTCTGAATGCTGGACACTTAAATGCACTAATCAACAGGAACTGGCAGATTTGTATTTAAAAGCTGTACGATATGATATGGAAACGTATTCCTAACATTCTCACTTATACACTTATGTCTCCTAAATAGGTGAATGAGTAATTCTGGTATTATATTTGTCATTTCACCTTGACTATATTAAAGGCCATTCAATGTCAAATTATACTTTTATAAATGTTATTTTCTAGAAAAGCTATTGTAGCTTTTTCTACAATTCCTTAATTGTAGGGAAAATCAATTTGTACTAAAGTTAGGATTTTATTTTTCTGTTTTGAGGGAAAGCTAAAGGCAGTAGCTATTTCCACTTACACTTCCTTTAAACATATCTAACTATAAACCACAGGCAGTAATGTGGTAGTGGTGGAGGTTACATTAGAAGCCAATATATAAAAATTTACATGAAAAGATACTTTGTGATGTGGTCAGAACTGCAGGGTAGGGATGGCACTGCTGGACAGAAAGTCTTCCAGTGGAATTTACTTCTGAAAAAATGTCTGAAAATAATTGATACAAGTTCTGCTGTATATATAAACAGTTATTTAATACACAATTTATACTTTATATACTGTGTATTAAACTTAAGAGCATAAAGAATGCCAGTTGTTTCTTTTACCAGCTATCCTTGAAACTTTATCCCCCGTTCTTTCATGATGATTTTTGTTCTATTTTTACAAGAAAGACACGCCAAATCAGAACTTCTACAACTGGCCTAAAGGCCCATTAAATCCTCTCTTTTCTACTTCTTGATCTAGAATTTAACTGGAATTTAAAACTGATGATGATTTCTAGAGAACATTGTTTACTCTGGCACATAAACAGGAATAAAAGCCTTCCTTTGCCCATATGCAGTGTAAAGAGTCTACCTCAGAGACGTGCCAGAGGCAGCTGCAGCAGTGATCTGTTACCAGAGGCAGCACTGTGTGTGTCAGAAAACTGTTTTTACTAATGAAAATGCATTTGTATTTTCACATTACAGGAGATGCAACAATGTTGGGGAAACTTTCGTTATAATGGTGGAAGGCTTCATGTGATTGCCCAGTGCAAACAGAAGATCTGCAGACTTATTTGCCGAGGCAACACTGTGGGTACGAATGAAGCATCTTCCTGTTACTGTATTGCATGAAGACAAAGAATTCACATTCAAAGGAACTTAAATAAAAAACTGCAAGAAATTCCTTTATTGCACAGGAAAGCAGTGCAAGCGCTTTGATTTTAAAATAAATCTAATCGTACTACTCAACACAAGAACATACAATTTCTGTTTTAATCTAATACAACAAAAAAAAGGACTTTCTTATATTTAATTATTACAGCTAGTGGAGTTACCTTGAGACATTCCTTTCTCATTATTATCAGATTTTCATTTAAAAAACACTATTAGAGAAGATATGGACTACAGTTATGTGATACTTTTGTTCCTCATCTTTTGGATAGTGAGCATAATATACTGCTTCCCTTAAGACTTTTGTCTGAACACACAGATTTTTTGAATCCATCAAGAAATGAACTACGTGTAACAACCTGTAATTATTCCACAATAGGAGCTAAGTACTTCTACTAATAAAAAGCAGGTTGCTACCATATTTCTGTACTTAAATAGAATCTGTATTTAAGAATTTATTTAAAGTGGAGATAAATCTTCCAAGGTACTCATTCAGAATAACTCTAATTTATTATCCAAGGGTCTTTGGGAGAGCTATTGGGTGCTGAATTTACACACAGGTAATATGTGCAGGATCAAGACCTTTGGATGCTTTGTACTGAAATTTAATAAGATAAATAGAATTACTAAAATTACTAAAAAGCATTAGTAATAAAATTACTAAAATTGCACCAACAAACTGTAAATAAGCAGAGTGCTGCTTACATTTCCAAAGCATACATCTTATAAATTTGTCAGCCTTAAGGCCACTATAATTTTTTTCAAAAGCATCCATGATGTCGGTGTACAGAAAAATTCAGTGCAGAACTAACTCTATTTTTATTTGCCATTCAACTTACTGTTTGGGCTTGAGTTCCTTATAATTGAAAAGTTCAGTAACTGTTGGGAAACTCAGACTCACACGGCAGTTTGTGTTTGGAACATTTCCTCAAAGCAATAATTCTGAACAAGCAAATATTAGCCCTACTTGTTTCACCTGAAAGCAGAATAGAAATTAAGAGGCAAGACTGCTGAAAGACCGCAGAAGCCAAATGTTGCCACATAATATTGCTAAAACCAGAAAACAGCAAATGCCTCCAGATGTTTGAACTTTGGATGTTTGTAGCAGCTTGTACATTATCAGCTGTGTAATTATGGTATATATGGATATTAATAAAGTTAAGTAGTTCTTCGTTCAGAGTATACATAACACTGACCGGTGCTTTGTTATGCAGAGGGACAGCAGGACAGGACAGGGATGGCTGATCCCAGCATGCATCACCCCACCTGTGGGCCCGGCCGCCTCTCGCCAAGGCTGCACCCCGCAGGGCAGGGAAGCTGCTGCCAGCGGAGCTGCGCTGCCGGCGGCACCGCGCTGGGACTGTCTCCCCGAGCCAGCGCGGGAGCTGCGGCTTGGGGCCGGCTGGCTACGGATTTCCCCTCTCTCCCTGTGTAGATATCCTTTCCCACGCTGCACACTGCCCCATGGCTGCCCCCAGCGCTGCCGCCAATCCCCGCGCGCTCCCCGCTTTATAGCGCGCAGGTGCCGACGGCGCGGCCCTAAAGTAGCGGGCCCGCGGCGGGCGAGAGGCGGCCGGACTGCGCGGAGCCGGCGGAGGAGGCTCGCCGGGAAGCTGCCGCCTCCCGCGCCTCCGCACATGGGCTCTGCTCCGAGCACCGCCCCGGGGCCTGCCTGGCGCTACCGCCTTTCGCGCCCTACCTGCCCACCCGCCGGCCTCTGCCGGGCCGCTCCCCGCTTGCGGCTACGGCGCCGAGGGGCGGCTTGGAGTTTATTCTTATTTTAAACGGGGGAAAAAAAAAAATTCCTCACCCCCTTGGACACCGCTTCAAGATGGCGACGATGGAGACCGTATCACGTGACCGGTGGGCGCGGATCAGGTGATCAGCGGGGGGGGGCGTACTGCCGCCGTGCCACCGCCTCTCGGCCGTTACCATGGGGACGGGTCCTCGCCGGGTGGCACCCAGAGTCCAGGCCGGGTGTCCGCCGTCGGCCCGATGGCAATATCTCGTTATTTATGGCAGTACAGAGTGGCTCATCGCCGCAGAAGCCACTACATAAAAGTCCACTGATTTTTTGGGTCTAAAATGATGAATAAATGCAAGTGATATCACACATAACCTAAAGGGAATTGATGAGGGGGCGTTTCAATTTTAGTCAGCAGGAATATGGAGTTAAAAACATACGCTGCGTGTCAGGGTCAGCCTTGGAAGCTGCGCACCAGGAATATTACATGCTGTGAATCTGAAGTGTTTCATATGAATAATGAGTTTCAGCAGTGGCTCAGGGCTAAGTGATGACAAGTGAAATCTAACATTTGTTTCCAGAAAGGGACTTGATGTGTGTTGATGTAGATGCAGTTCAACTTTGGTGGGATCTTGTAAAATTGGAGGAATTTCTTTGCAAGTTTACTTCCTTCCGCAGATTGGAGTTTTGTTAATGATTGTGTATTGTTTTGTAGGGATAGGAGATGCATTTGTAGTATTTGCAAATTGGGTATTGTTCAAGGGTTTGCCCTGATTTCAATGAGTATTAATTCTTTTCTATTTTGTTACTATGTTTTGATTCATATGAAAACTCTTGAAGCTCTGTTTGATTGCATGAAGCTTTAGAACACCTCAAAGCCTATCCCGCAGTCTCTGACTTTAACCTGACCCAGAGCCAAAATCCAGTAGTACAGATCTCCTCACAGAGATCCAAAGGAATCTAGTCTCCTTCTGCCCAACCAGTGGTATGCTGAAATAATGGTTCTTTGGATGTATCTTGCTTAAGTAGTCTTTTTTTTTTTTTTGCAATAGATGCAGAGAATGATTTGGAGTTTAAACACCAAGCTCTGCTTAAAAGCTTACAGCACAAAGACAGCTGGGCTAAGGGAGCTGCATAGAAATTGGTGTTGAGTGCAGGCCCAGCTGGGCTTTAGACTGTGCCTAGCAAGTGCACCATGTGGAGTTAAAGATAAGTGATTTTTTGAAGGAAAAAAAAATAGCTTATGAGGGAAGGACTCAAGGATTAGAGCTGGTACTGACTTTTCAGTAGAGGAGCCCTAATGAGGACTTCAGAAGATGGATTTGTCTGCTCGTCTTTGAGTATGTGAAGTAGTCCAGCTGATAAGAAGAGTGGACCACTGCTGGCAGGACAGAACAAGATTAATTCTAACTTGTCTACTACTTAACTACTTTGTGCTTAGGGTTAGGGTTTTTGTTTCACTATTTTGTAATAGCTCAAATATTTTGATAGTATCTCCTTCTAAAGAAATTGCTGTGGGGGAAATGCAGGAGTATGTATTGAGTCTTATATATAACTTCATAGCTGTTAATACATTTTTTTAACAAGTTGAAGCTGCATAGTATTCACAATGCAGAATATAAATTAAGAGTAATAATAATAACAGCAGCTCGTTACAGTATTTTTCTGCTGTATTAATTGAAGCCCTCTATAGAAATGTGATTGTCATTTGTGGACACTGTTTCTTTAAAAACATAGTTTTCACATATAAGGTCATTTCTCATAGTTTAATTAGCCAGTTATCGGAACTGAATCACTCTTGTAGATAAAGAACTCTCACCCTCCTTTATCCAATTGAAACATGCTAGGAACTGATGTCTGGACTAAAAATACTAGGTTGATAGTGAGCAACAGTCTCCATATACTTATTTATTCTTCTTTGTAATTAAAACTAGACACAGTTAAAGATTTCATTCTCCTCGTAAATATGACTGTACCACAAAAACAGATTTAAGTTTTGCACTTCTATACTAATTTGAAAAGCTTCTTAATTCACAAAGTACTTTTCATATTTTTCATTTTCATTGCTTTCAAGTTGAAGGAAGAATGAAACCAAATGAAATTTGGCTAAGGCAGCTATCCCTGAGTAGAAGAGATGAGACAGTTGTATTGAACTTAATATATTCAGAATGTTGATATTTTTGTAAAAAGTTTATACAAAATTGCTTTGTAATTACTGTAAATATGTGCAGAATGTCAGTGGTGTGAGTTTTATGGTAAGCATTATAGGCTTAATTTAAAAGAGTAATGTGTAGGCTAGAAACACAAAGCAAATTTAGAGCTACATCAGCAAAGATGTTAACTTGAAGTAAATATATGCAAAATATACATGCTTCCTTGTATAAACATTTTAAATAACAGAAATGTACATATAGTGACTTGCCTATAAGGTGTCTGTTTATTTCGTGGCCTCAGTCTCACACTCTTTTCAGTCATCAAGATTAATTATTAGGCTTATTTTCATTAATGAGTTGTACAGCCGTGAGTAATACAGTTGTCAATATAAAATTCAATTTAGCTCTTCAGTTTTCTGCACTTTGGTGCCTGGCTGTTCCAAAATCATTCTAAAAGCTTTATAATTTTCACATTATTATAATGTATTATATATATATCTGGGGTCTCTGAGACGCCTGAATGAAGATTAAATAAAGTTCTCTGTGGCTTGATGTACAATGGAAGTGAATCTTGCATGGTTACTGGATTACAGAGGCCTTGACTTGTGCACGTCCTAGTGGGACGTTAGGTAGTACTGTCTGACCACTGTCAGTGGCAGCTGAAGAAATATTTTTTTCTTTTGTACTTCTCTTAAGTTTTAGGTCTTGGCAGCCTGAAGACAGCCTTTATCTATCATGAGGTAGATCCACAATAAAAAAAGTGAAGTTTGCAGAACCATAAAGTACAGTGCATAAAGTACTTCTATGAAAGACAAAGTTTTGAGAGTTTCTTGGTTAGAAAGTGGCAGGAGAATTTACATATATTTACATAAATGTATTGGCTACTTTGGTTTATCAGGCTGGCAGTTTGGGTGTCCTCCCTATGAAATCTACACCTTTTCAAACCTGCTGTGTAACATATGATAATATGGAGAATAAGAGAAGAATAGTAAGAAAGAAAACTGTATAGGAAAAAAAGATGCTGTGTTATTGGTTTATGAAATAGGACTATATTATGCTCTGAGACATTATTGCAGATAGGAATTCAGAATTATTAGAAGAACCAAAAATTGCATAGGGAAGAGCGAAGACTGCATTGCGTCATTTAGGCAATGAATAGAACATGATAGACACGGGAAGATAAGTGGCATAAAGAAAATAAATTGCACTTTAATTTTGCTTCTCATACAATTAGACTAATTAGGTAATCAGTGAAGTTGAATGGTTGCAATGGGGAAAGGAATTTTTAGATTTCTTTTCTTATATATATGTAATTAAGCTCTGGAGCTCATTGCTTTAAGATATTGTAGAAAACAAAAGCTTTGTTGGATTTTGAAATATAATTGAACATATATATATATAGTGAGAACAAGTAGAGCTATTTTGGATACAGTTGGAGATGTGTTAATGACATGAGATGTCAATATTTTCAGTACTGAGGTAAACATTGATAGGAATTATGAAGAATCTTCCCCCATGGAAGGGATATTATGGAATTTCATGCTATGACTTTAGATTGCAGTGATCTTTGAGGTCATTGTGCTTACCTGCTGTCAGAACCAGAATCTCATGGACCCTTCTGTATTGTTAGCTGTATTTTATTTTGTTTTATAGCCTCAGAGGTTTTTTGTGCTATTGCACTGAGGCATTAAAACTGAGCAGCATTTATATTACCTGGATAGTTTATTTAGCTTTAAGCAGCCTTTTCTTAACACAGAACTCTCTTAATTCCATAGAAATGATATTTCAGCTGCAACAATGACATCTAGGGGCTGATTTATATTAATTTAATTTATATGTGTATCTTTTTTTTTGGAATTGTTACTAATATTTTTACTCAATCTAAATTATTAGTGCTTGCTAAAAAGTTGTAAATCTAATACATTTTGTGTATTCAGAGAATAGCCACGATATTTTTAACTTTTTTTAGTTTCTCCTTCTGTTTTAATTGTTTTAGTACTGCTAACACTGAAATCAGTGAATCTCTCTCATTCTTTTTCACCTTGTACTGTTTTCATGACATGTTATCAGATGATAAGATTATTTTTTTCCCTGTACTTTAAGTATACTTTTTTTATGAATTAAATGGAAATCTCTTTGACTTGGCTTTCTCATTTGACATATTTTGTCTCCTAAAATCACACCTACTTTACTTTGTACAGGAAACGAGACTAAAAATCCTTGTATTCAATACCCTGCTTCTTCCATGTTTATGGTTATATAGACAGAGGTTTGACTCCAGATGTAAACCCTATGATTCAGGGCCACCTCTAAGCTATATGTAAATCCTATTTTATGCATACAAGTAAGTGTGTATGTAAAATATGTAATTGCAATTTAGAGGTGATTTAACAGAATCTGTCCTATTATTTGTGAACCTACCTTCTTTCCCTTGAATCTCAGTTATTTGACTGTAAGTCACTTATTTGGAATTGCTTTTTACATAAAAAGATGTCTATACATCTTTCTCATTGTCTTCTTCACTCATGTTTACAGTTTTTCTCAGGAATAAGAGAATATATATCTATAACTTCCAAAATTCCCCTTCCACTGTTCTGTGGAATACACTGTATGATCTTTAACATGGTGACTTTTCATTGGTATTAAGAAGAAGAGACCTCAGCAAGAAATCTTGTGTGTAATGTGTGAAATCGAGAGGCTCATTTTTTGCCTTAGGTACTTCCATAAAATTTTGATGTCATGCCTGTGGCTTTAGGAGAGTGGTACTGACTTGAGTGGAGAAATTTGAGTCATTCGGTTTAGTTTATATTTTGAGAAAACAAAAGTAAAATTAAACCCTAAATGTTAGGTGCTCTAAGATGTAAAGACTACTGCTACGTAATTTCCATACAATCTACCCATCAGTTGTTAGGAGAATATCATTTCAATAGAATGTGAAAAAAATCACTTCATGTGAGAACTGCTGTTGTTCTAAAGTAGAAGCTAGAGCCAACAAACTACTTCAGAGCTTTACTAATACATGAGACCAAAGCTACAACTAGATGAGCTGAAAATAAAGAGATAACGTGGAAAGCTGCAGCTTAGCTAAAATCTGAAGTGTTCTCTATATGTAAGCATTTTTTTCCCCTGATACAATAACTATACCAACAGGAACCTTTTCATATAGAAATAATACTGACATAGAAATTCCTCTTACAGTTGATGCTTCTTCTATTTTCATCCGTGAAATATGTGAAAGATTATGTTCAACAGTGATGTTGGCAAAAGTGTTTTATATTAAATCTTAATTTAAAAAATGTCACAAAAAACCCCCACTCCCTAACTACTATAGTGCATTAGCAGATGAATGTTTATACAGACTTGGTCAAAGTATCACTTGGACCTCATGTTTGTACCTCCATGGCCTCCAGTGAGTGTAAAACTAAGAGGAAAACATCTGAACTGTAGTTCAGCATGAATAGGACTGGAGGAAGGAAGAAAGATGAGAGAAAGATTTATAATATTCTTTAAAAATAAATACCAATTCTTTTAATCTTTGTTTTGTCTATGTAAATGTCAGTCATTTTATGATCCTATATTGAAAAGGAGGGGGTTTACAACTGATGCACCTAGTAGGATGCATTATTACTAGAAGGAATACTTCAAACACCAGCATTCTGCCTTTAAAAAGCCCATATAAAATGTAACCAAACCACACCATATTCTTCTTTACTCATATTTTAAGGCACTGAATCACTGGATCCTCTGGAAACATGTGGGCACTGCCGGAGACATTTTTAGAGGAAGAGCTACAGTTTGATTCTTCAGGCTCAGTTTTACTGTGAGCAAAGGTAGCGAAAGCCTATGAGAACTAACAGGTTCTGCTTCCTGGTTAGCCTGCTCCATCGCTAGTTTAAAGTTCTATAATGTTGGGGGAAAGATAATGCTAACTGGACTTCACTGCCATCTTTTTCTGGAAGTGATCATTTAGTAGGTGTAATTCTTAGAATTTTTGCCATTGTCCTCAGGAGACCTTTGGAATCTGCAGCTTCCCGTATGTGTAACACAAAGTGTGATCTGTGTACATGTATTAAGGACTAACAGGTTTTAATCTGGTAAAAATCATGAGGAAAGTTTGGAATGGTTTTTATTGCTGGATTGGCCATGAAAAAGCTGCGCTTAGAACAGCGACAAAGAAATTACCTGAAAAAGACCAAGATTATTCAGAGGGACTTTAACTGGACTTACCTTACAGTGCACAATATTTTAATATCCATGATTATATTCCCTTTTACTGCTTTGCATAGATACTGATATTTTTGCCAGCTCTTACTGAGAACTGTGCTTTCTTAGGTATGTAATCCAATTAAGGGAGTGTAGAATGTGATTTATTGCTAGCAGTTGTAACGAGGGGAGTCGTTGGCACAAAAGACTCCTACAACAATGACAGCAAACTACCACTCTTCTTTCTTGTTAGTGAAAATACAGAAGTGTCCTTTGCATTCTTAAGAGAAATTAGCTGTGTATAAAGTGTTGCATTATAGCAGGTACATAGTGATCCCAGCTGCTACATTTACCATTCATATATGCCCTAGTGACTGTCTTCAGTGTGTTTTACACGTTTGAGGGAATTCATTTGTGAATGATAAGCTGTGGTAGGCCTGGAATCAGATTCTGCAGTACGTAACTTATTATTTCACATGTAAAAGGAGGCCTAAAAAGAACTGGACTCCCTGGAGTTCTTAATATAACTAATGTTCCTGTAATTTATTTATTTTACAGTTGCAGTTAAAAGGCATTACTTTTCCTTCTTGTTAAATCTGTTGTCATAGACTAAAATATACTAATTTCCTGATGCAAGAAATAACTCCTAGAGTATATGTTACATGTTAGCTCCCAAAGGAGCTAACACAAATTTTGTACATCCCATCATAACTCTGATCTATTTGTGACTTAGTTTCAGTATCCATTATCAGTATAGGCCAGGATAAAGGTATTGCAGATTCCTGGTTAGTGTGGAAGCTGTATAATTTAAATATAAAGTAAGAAGTTCTTTTTGGTATTTAAAAAAATATTACAAGGTCTTGTATTTTTAATTGAAAAATAAATGAAATGGTATTTATCATGTGTGTATGTCCTTGAGCAGTGTCTGCAGCCAAGCATGTAGTAGTGAGAATTTTGCACTCTCAGGCCTGAGTGTTGGCTGCACATCTGTTGAAAAACATTTTGGGAGAGAACAAAAAATCCTTATCATCGATGGGTGATTCAGGATAAAAAGCTTAAAGATCTGTGTGTTTAGGTCTCTTGTAGGGTTAGAACTGAACATAAGGTACCAAGGATTACTTTTTGTAGGTAATTAAGTGTGACTCTTCTTTTTGTGGGTCAGTTTCAGAGATAACTTGAGAAATAAAATATTTGCCCTGGCTGATTATACAATTTCTATGAAGAAATAGCTGGTGTCCTTCAGGGTTAGGGCTGTTATTAGGCCAAGGTTTTTATTATTACTATTTGTTAGTAAATCTAATAGCAAAATGGTCATGCAGTGATTTTTAAAACAGTTTTCATAAATAAGGACCGTGTTAAAACTGAATTAATTGCTTTAAGGTTGCTTACAGCGGCTCTTATGTTCTATGTAGACTTGTAGCTAATAACGTTTTATGTGGTGAGAAGAAAATCGAGAGGGGAAAAAAACAAAAGGAAAAAAGAAGAAATTGCAATAGTATTCAGCTTTTCACACTGGAGGAAGTGTGATATGTCGGCATAGTTTTAAGGTATACACATCGATCAACCTCCAGTAATTATCCACTCATCTGAAAGGTGCCAGACTTGTAATCTAAATTGTATATAAGGTGGTTGGTAATTACATGCATAATTTTCCTCTCATAGCTCTGAAAATGCTTTTGATCTACTGAGGCTATTGTTGACATCTCTACTTTAGGTAAGTTCTCCTGCATACTTCCTTACTTGAATTACAATCTTAGTTTAGTTTTTTTTTTTGACAAACGGATTTAGGTGTTTTTATTTTTTCATTTTAATCTAGACACATCGGTGCTTGAGATGGATTTTAAGCAGTAGATTGAAGTTTTAGTGTGACATTTTTGGGATAGGTTTGGTATAGCAGTCATGTTGCCATTGATAAATTTTTGCAGATTTTATACAGCTGACCAGATATTTCTCATCTGCAAAACTCTGTGAGACTTTTATGCTCCTCTAGAACTTCTAGGAGTACAAATTCAGAATCATCTGTGAACACCCATATAGACTTTCAACACATTGCAGATGTTTCATAGTACCCTATAAATACATAATTCCAATTTTCTTTATTGAAATATTTATTTCTCCTTCAAAACCTTAAACTTGCACAACTTTTCAATCTATGCTACAGAACTTACTGTACATTTACAAAATTGCTCCCTCAAAATATATATTAAACTAATAATACAAAAATGAAAAACTTACTATAATTTTCATCTGAACATTAAAAATATAAAAATTGGGAAGATACTGGATCAAATCTTAAATCCCTTTTCAATTTTGCTTAGTCATACTCTTGCTTGTCAGTTTCTGCATATGATTAGGATCACAGGGTTTGGCTCACTTTATGGGCATTCCTGAATACCCAAAGTTTTATTCAGTCCTTAGCGCTGTATGCTTGCAGGATGCGTGCACTAGCATGTATACAGAATCATGTCTTCATCAGAAAGTGGCATGTGGAACCTGCACACAATGAGCACTTAAAAACTGCATGAAAACAACAGTCTGTTCATTCTTAGTTACTGAATCCTGCCACTGTTTATTAGATGTGAGCAGACCAGAACGAACCATCACGCTTTTCAGTAGTGACCTTGAGGTGGCAGCAGCATTACATTCAATTCTGCTGTACTCCAAGTCCATTAAAGGTGAAAGTAAAATTTGCAATAAATCAAAATAATACTGATTGTTATAATTTTATTACCAGAACATTAAGTCAATAAAACTTATCTGAAATGTCATTTGCATTGTATACATTTTTTACTAGTTATCAAATATGTTTTAAAAGCATGTTTAAAACAACCAAATGAAGAAATCAGTGATAAATTGTTCAAAAGCTGAGACTTGTCTAATGGTGTAGTAAAACTAAAGTCTGTTTTGATCTCTTGTATTATAAAAGACTGTTTCTGAAAGCATTTGTTAGTACAATAAAGTCTTGTGACTTGACTAACTATATTTAATGTCCTAATGCCTGATTAAATATTTTCCTGCAAGTTGTCAGGTCCTTTTTCATTCATGATTTTATGTAGGAAGGTCATCTAATTATATGACACCCTTTCAGTGAAGGGGAATGTGTTTGTTTCTTTTAATAATGAGGAATAATGAAACTTATTTATGTTGGAAGTCAGAGAAATTTATTGGAGAATTACAACATGAGAAACATGGAAATTAAAAAAAACCTTTTAATAGCATATTCATTACCAAGTAGCTTGCAGGTAATGAAATAGTTGTATGAAAGCCAGTATACTGGGTGATATAATATTGCTCATGTCAGTTTTCTGGACATAGTTATTATGCATTTCTATGTTGTCAATTACTATTAGGTTACTAAATTATTATTAGCTAATTATTCAAGATAGGAGACACTAGAAGAAAAGATTAAAAGCATTTGTTTTTACAAACTTGGAAAGGAACTTCTAGCTGGCAAGCCAGTTAGTGTGATGTTACTCTGCAGCCATGCTTTTTGGGTTGTATCACTGCATACTGTTCAGCAAAACTAACAAGTCTGGTCTAGAATTCAAATGTATCAACAGTGTTGAAGAAACAACATTCAAAAGTAGTTACCCCTACAAATGCAGAAAACTGCTTTGAAGGAAAACGTGTGACTGCTGCTTAAGGAGTCCTGAAAACAGATGAAAGATAGGCCATGTAACAGGTAAAATAATTCAGCAAACTAAAGAAAAATAGATACAGAATCACAAAACACAAGCCAATTGGAGAAAATGTGGATGCTGTTTGGGCCGTGCCAGTGGTTACTAAAACCAATACAAATATTGACTATTACTTCACTAAGATATAGACCTGGTCTCTTCTGATATGTACAGGACCCTTCTTTTGTCACACTTTGCGATTTCTTAAAATAACTTCTTTACAAAATTTCCAAAGATATGAATGCAGTGATTGACAAAAGAGACAGAGTAATAATAGTATTCTGGTGAGAAATGTAATTCAATGTGAGCCTGCTGTCTTCTTTCTAATTTTAACCTCCTGGCTCTTTATTGTCAAAATGTATTTAACTCAGAAGTAACAGTAAGGCGAGAATACATATGAGCTGAACGTAGTTAGCACAGGAACTAACACGAGTACTGTCTTACTAATACATAGAAATGAAGTTCAGAGGGCAGCCCTCATCTCTGAAGGTCAGGATCCTAAATTATCAGCATCTCAAAAGCAGAGATGTGCCTTTTATTTGTCTTCAGAGCACAGGAACACCCATATTGGAGAAAAAAATAAAAAAAACCGCTGCAATGTGGGCCCTTTGTATGTATACATACATACAAATTGATTGTCCTCAAGTTCAGTGAGAGATGAATCTTTTACAGAAGTTGTAGAACAGGGATTTTGACCGGTAGGCAATATTTTAGGATTTGCTCAAGTGTTAGTTTAGCATTTGTCTGATGTTTGTGCACCATTGATTAGACCTTGTTGTCCTAAAGTCACAACACTGCTGTCTTGAAAAGTACTACTGCTGTACTTGGAAGGTGACTGATACAATCTTTTGGTTAAGCTGCGTAGTGTCTTGTAAACTTTATTTTATTATGTTGTGGAGTAATTTGTAAAGCAAAGAATATATTGCAAGTTGTTCAGTTAGCAATGCCACTGCTCAGTAAAATCACATTACCTAGAACATTAAAACAATCATTCTAAAATATGATTTATAATGATTGGAACATGTTTGTAAAAAATAGATGACCACTGTACATTTACAGTTGACACAGAGGTCCCTAATGTCAAGAAAGCACTCTTGACCTTGACGAGTAGTTGCAATTCCATTTAAATCAATTGCCAATACAAGTCAAATGAAGTTCTTATGGCTGTCTGGTGTGCACTTCCCCATTCTTCTGACATTATTGTTCTACTCCAAGTCATTCTTCAGTCTTTTAACAGCTGAAAGGGACCTGCATTCTGCAGCTTTATGTGAAAACAGCAGTAAGTTGTACTTCTGTGTTTTGAAAGCTTCAACTCTTTTTTTGCTGACTTTATTTCCAAGCTAAGCAAAGCACATACTTATCTACATAAAACAGAGTACTAGGTCTGTTGATAGCCAAGCCAAATATTTCACAGTGAATATAAAATGTCTTGACAATACATCTGTGACTAAAATTTTACTTGTCATTCATTTCATTGGGTAGAAAGGAAACTGATCATTTAATTCTGGCAATTGGAGATCTCATTGTTAGTTTAGTGTTATAAAGAGCTTTCGCTGTATTAAACATGATATATGCTAAACATCATTTATTATGTTAAGAAGATATTGAATATAATGTTCAGAGTACTTTTGGGGGTGGAAGGGCACATTGCAACTCAGAAAAATAACTTGAAAATGTATCCTATGTGAATGTCTGGATACTTGTTTTTTCAAAGGAGATGAATGTAAGAAAAGTGATATCTGTTAAACACATTTTGCATAAAATTCCTTGGATATACTTGACTTTCTAAAAATATAGTTTTAAAAATATTATCTTGCTTTCACTTTTCTAAATAAATCTGTAAGCGTTAATGTCAAAAAGTAGACAAGTGGAAGTCATTGCAAAGATACAACACAGCACTGAGCTCACAAGACTGGAGAAAAAAAAAGCACAGATACTTTCTCAAAGACATGTAATGCAAATTATGGCTAACCCTTCCAGCCTCTCCATCCTCTTTCAGTAAGTAGTCCTAGCCTTCAAAAGGTCCTCTAATATTAAGAATAAAAGTAAAACTTGTTTGAGCTGATATGTTAGCCTTCAAAATATACAACAAATAATTCATAACAAAAATAGAGATTCTGATTGCCAGGGGAAGCTGGCATGGATAGTACTAACAGGTTTCTGCAATTAATGCAAAACTAATCGTCAGCTCTCCATGGACAAATGTAAATTACAAGTTGTTAGGTCTGTTCTGTTCAATAGGATTTGTATTGCAGCTAATCCACTTAGTATCTCATGTTTCTCTGTTGCGATTTTTTTTTTAAGAAGTAGTGAGACTTTATCTCTTTCTACAGATTGTATGGATTTCTTTAATTTCCATATTTGGTTTTACTAAATATGTAAATAAGTTTGTCTGCTATTATTTCCCCATTCTCATGGCTTCTGATCAAAGTAATAGGCTCTATTTTGTTAATTTACCTCTGCTGTTGGACACCATATTATGAGTCTATAGCTATGGAATTGACCACTGGTATACAGGAATGTGTCATGCATACTGTCCTTGTCTATGCAGTTGAACTTCAAAGATTCTGCTGTATCTGATGCTCAGTCATCTGCTAGTGGGCAAGAATAGCTGTCTAAAACTGCATTGCATTATAATATCATGGGAAGACTCATGTGAAGGAAGACATTGAGACTCAATAACCTCCCATTGAAACAAATGATAAAATTGGAGCATTTCTCTTTGTTAGTGGAGAAGCAGGTTCTGATGTGGTGTTGAAATGGAGAACACTGGAACACTAATGTTTGATTTTACAAATTCGGTTTTATGGCAGTGTAAATATCATTGCTTATAATTATCTATTAGAGTTAATTTCAGAGCAAAGTGTAGCACGCACTATAATGCATATATAGAAGGACAATATTATTAGAATTGAATGTTTGCCAAATAATTTTTCCAAAAGAATGTACATGAGTTGGTTAGTGTTGTGGTGTGTATTTTTTTTAAGTGTTATGTTTTGTAGCCATTTTGAAGCTAAATACCCAAAACATATGAGGTAATGGAATCTCATCTCTTCTGTATGCCATTGAATGTTTGGCCTTTTATTGCATAGTCTTTTCAGGCACAGAAGATTTTGATCCAGATATGCAATGAAACAAGAACAACTTCCAGAAAGAAAGATAATTGTCGTTTGCACAGCCTTTTACTCATACGTGAATGCCATTAAAAAAAAAAAAAAAATCCACCTGCTACTTTATTGTTCGATATCAGAGGCAGAATAATGTCCAATTTTAATATTGCACTGCTTGGCTATGTACTGCGCTAATTTGTTCTGTGACATCGATGAATCAAAGTAGAGTTCCTGATAGAAGAACATCAAAAGGAAATTAATCTCCTTGTGATAATATTAATAATTTCAGAATGGATGTGTTTTTCTCAATCATTGTAACCACTGAAAGCTGTGTTTGGGGGGACTGCTAGATCCATATCACAATTGCTACACAAGTTGAGTGTGCAAGAGCGGGACTGATATTGTTTGGTAGCCAATGAGGAGTGTCTTTACTGAGGGACGACATGAATTTTGCTAAGCCTCCTTTGTAGAATTGCATGGTTACTTAGGGGAAGGAGACACAGAAGTATGAAATTGGTGGGGGAGAGGGGAAGAAAAAAAAAAATGACTTTTCAAAATCTCAAAGATGGCAGGCCTGGACTTAAAGATGGACTCAGCAGCAGGGAGTTGATAATACACCATTAACTAAAAATTCACTACGTATTAAAACACCATGGTCTCTGCTCTGGCACCGGGAGCTTCTCCTCTGAGCCGGGCGCTCACAAGGCTGCTTCTCGCGCTTTCCCCCCCACTCCTCACAGGCAGCGCTGCCCCTCTCGGCCGTTTTGCACTTTGGCGCCAAAACGTTGCTGACGGACTGGGCCGTGCCTGCAGCGCCCTGTCGTCTGGCAGCACGGTTTATAAAACTTCCCCTTCAGCAACTTCTAAATAACTTCACATGTGGAAACAATGAAGTCTAACACGGCTGTAGCTGAAGTAATGTTCTGGCAGTGTTTGTGAGCATGGAAACAGTATCTATAATCAGGGCTAATAGCTTATCTTCTTGGAAAGAGCAGGTAAAGATTGTGCCATATTATAAGCATGTAGAGCCAACGTCCATTTTGGTTAACTGAAAATCTTCACCACTGAAAAGTTTAGGTTATTAAATGCATAATGCATGGTAACTGCATGTGCAATGGTTATTTACTAGCTCTTTGCTTTTCTAAGTTATTTCTACATAATATGTTGTATAAAGATGCAACATGGAGTGTTTTCAATGGAGTCCTGCAGGGAGAGATGCGATTAAGAATGTTATGCAATAATGCATTCTTACATGAAATGTATCTGTGAGCATCATACATGCACGCAGAAGTGCTTAGCTCAGTAATTCTTTACATCTCTGCACCACATTGGCTGTTTTAGCACAAAGGTAGCAGTTCCAGAAACAGTATTAGCTGTAAGAAATAGAAAATAGTTCATCTTTTTCTTTGTACTATAACAAACATATTACTATATAAAGACTTGCCAGATACTATTTTTTTCCATTTCAGTAGAGATGATTTATATCTGAAAAATTGTGTAAAATGGTGGTGTTGAAGCAGAAATAAACTTTATTTTTGGCAGTCAAATGCAATGGCATTGTCAGTTAGTACTTTTTCANTGGTCACTAATCATTTCTTTTTGTTAAACCTCTGTTTCTTACCTCTTGTTTAATTTTCTTGAAGTTACCCAGACACCGGACTTCCTGAACAGCCTTTCTGATGGATTTTCTGCAGTCGCTTAAATGTAAGATGAAAGAAATCATCTTAAAATATTGGCCCTCAATTTTACTTGTCCTAACAGTAACTTCCACTTTCTTCTCACTTGTGGTCACAATGATTCCACTTTACTTCCTCCAAAGTCAGGTCACCTAATTAAAATAAAAATGTAAAGGGCTTGCTTTATGATATTAAATTCAGTAGTTCAGTGGAAAAAAGTCCAGTGAATGAGTTTTTAATACTCCGATAAATCATAGCAATACCTTTTTATTGCCCAATTAATTTACTCTGTACTGTAAATAATAATAATAATTAATAGCAGCTCTGTTTTCCTAACTTGGCTGAAGTTACCATCGTGACCCCTGGTAATGCTGCAAGAAAAGATCAAACCTTTGAACTGTAGATGTGGGTAAATGTCTTTTATAGGAAATAACACAAAGTTTCAGAAGCTGAATTATTAGTCTTCTGTGAATTAAACTTGAACCTGTTAGGTAACTGAAATCTTTATAAACAAATATCTGATAGCTGAGCAAACACCTTTGTCTATGAGATTTTATTGTATTTCTAAGAAAAAAGAAAGAGTTAACTGAATGTATTCAGTTGTAGAGACCTGTGTCTTATGATGCATAAATGTTCTGCAGGTATGTCAGAATTTACACTGAATTAAATGAAAAATAATGATCATTTATTACATCTATTGTTTTGGAACTTACAATTGATAAGACTAACTTCACAGAGCAATTAGAACATTTTTCTCATGTAGGACAGGGTAAGTATCTGTAGTGATATATTCCCGAGCCTGAGTGCTCACTGATACATCGTTTGTTGGTATTCTGGGTGGTGATTTGCTGTCTATGCTTTAAAGGGGTGGTGGGGGGGAAAGGATCCCACTTTAGCAGATAATCCAGAAGACAGGGGTAATCCTGATTTTTCATGGGGTTTTGGGGTTTCTCAAGTCTTCAAGTTTTTTCCAGATACCAGACAGTGCATGAATTGCCAGGGAATACTGTTAAATCAAATACAGATAGTGTCAGATTATGTATGACTGCTGGAATACCTGCTTCTGATTACAAATTTAAAATGTGACTAATTTTAGAATACCTATGGTGTGTTTATAGTGTTGTGAAAGTAAAACTTAGTGGTATGATTTATAAATTGCTCTTCACATTTAGCCTTTTAACGCGTAATGTTTTCAGTTGCTGTGGTAAGTATGTACAGAATGCCAGTAGTATCAGCTACATGCAATCTTAATTAAAGGAAAATGCAGTTTTTCTATATGCAAAATGTCAGTTTCTCATGCTGGCATCTTTACATTGTCCATTTTTATTTAATTGCTATTTTCTCATGAAGTGCTAGTGATTGTTTAAGGGCTACGTATTTCTGTGTCAAAAATCATATGAATGCTTTGATTTAAGCAAACTAGTTCTTTAGTTTACGGATTTGAATGGTCAGTAAAATACATGTGAAGACTGCCTCTATTCCTATGGAATGTTGGTTGAGAAAGAGCGGGAAATCTGTTGAAAACATCTAGGTGAAGATTGTGAGTGGAAGGGCGATAAGTAGAATAACAGAAGTAATTCATAAATCCTTCCAAATAAGAGGTATTATTGAAAGATTTGGCATAAACTGATAAAGTAGATTTTCAGCTGAGTCAACGCTATTGTAATTTGCAGGAACAATGTCTTAAAATTCAGAATAGTTTTTAAACTTCTGAAGTGTTTATTAACATTTACCTGGTTAGAAGCTGACATGGCTATAGCAACTGCACTGGATAACTGTAGTATGGGTTACAGAGATCTTTCTAAGGAGTCAGTGTCTCCACCTTCTGTCTGAGAAGAGAAATTTCTGAATTTTTGATGGAGTTTCATTTGAGGACATATGTAAAAATGTAAAAGGTGTTCTCATAACTAGCATTCAGAAAATGAAATGAAAATACCAGCAGCAAATAAATATTCCATTAGTTGATCCCTTATTAATTTTACTGTGTTTTTTTGACTGCCATGACAAATTTTATATGATAGAACAAAGAATATTTTAATTACGTAGGTTGTTCCAAAATTAATGCCTCCTATTTATTTCTATGGAAATGACAATAGGTATAAAAAGCACAATAACATAATTTGAGACAGCAAATTCTCAGCTACAAAATGTTATTTTTCAGCATAGTCATCACCACTAGCTATGCATTTCAGTCAGCAGTGAGCAAGACCCTGCATGCCACCCTTGTAAAAATCTGCATGACTGTCTGCAATGTAGATTGTCTTTTTGAGTAGAAGTTGCTGTTGCTACTGCTGAAATGCACCACCCACCATCTCACTGTGCTCACATCCACTGTTTGGATGCACTGAGCGAATGTTCATGAATGTGAGTGGGTGCCATTTTTTTCACATGGAGGAATTCAGTGACACACTTTTGCTTCACGTGCACTTCCATGTCAGATGCCATTTTGTCCGACTGCTGCTCTGCTGCCATCTGTTGCATGGCAACAAAATGTAAATGTAAATATAAATGTATTGGTAAAAAATGTTCAACCTCTACTGCCATACCACCAATGTCTGCTTCTGCTGTCGTAGGCCAATATAATAAAATAGGAGGTATTACTTTCAGAGCAGCCCTTGTATAGCTGGAAAAAATCCTTTATTGCAATAATTTTAAAAAAGGAAGGTTTTTTCAAAAATTTTTTGAGTGGAGAAATTAATTTAGAAATGTCATTGGTACTATACATCATTGGCTGACAACAGATGACACTGTACCGGGTGTATTTATGTGGTATGAGCACAGCAGTATATAAGATATATAGTTAAAATTTGTAAGAAGTGGTTTGGGAGCCTAGCTCACTTCTCTTAGATTATTTCATCGCTTCTGAAAGATAATCTCTTTGTTAGGAAGTGACTTACATCAAGAAGTTGCACAATCATGAAAGATGGGCTGAATTTTGCTGGTCTCTTTGTTACTCATACAGTATGAATTCCTGCAGTAACTGAAGAAACCTTCAGTGTACCTGAGGTAAAGGAAGCCTGTCCTTTATGCAGGCTGTCCTTTCCATTCCCTCCTTATCTTTGTGTTGAGTTCAGCTTTAGTGCAGAGAGGAAACAAGCATGTTTCTTGACTTCGTGATGTTGTAATTTCCATGTAGTATCTGGAAATTCTATTTCACCATGTGGGGGCACAAGAGAAATCAGGGTGTTTTCTCTGGGTTGTTTTCACTCCGGATTTATACTGAATTGCAACTTATGGAGATACCGCTTTTAGAACATACTTGCCTCCCAAGTGCTTGAGAATATACCTAGCAAACTGAATGTTCAAAGATATTACACATTTAGGCTTTCTTTTAGAGGCACGAATTCGCAGATATTTTGTTATTTTAGTTCACATCAGATTTTTTAAGAGAATCAGGATGTCTGTGGCAAAATAAAATTACCAAATTATATTGTAGCAGTAGGCCATTTTCAGTGAATCTAGAATGTGACAGTAAAGATTATTTGTATGCATTGAGCTTTACGTAAATGTCTACACAACAACTCAATTTATGGTAGCTTGTAACCTATGTGTACAGTTGGATAAACAGTTTAACTATTCATGTGCATTATTTTTATATGATGGAGTGCAGTACCGTAAGTACACCCTAAAGGATAATACTGCTCACTCCTCTTGTGCTGGAGAGACCAACAGGGACTGGCCATTTAGGGCTATCAGTAAACCAATACTGTGCTAGGGTGAAAGGAAGCATATGAATCATAAATGTAGCATGCTTCACCTGTTTTGTTGCTAACTTTATGATTTCATGCTGCTTAAGCATTATGATTTTGTGATTGAACTGTCTGTTTTCCTCCCTTGCTGTGTAATAAGATGACATTGAAAAAAACCCTCCTTTTTGGGTTGTAGTGTGTTGATAAAATATACCAACACTTGATCTGAATCCCTGAAATAGCCCCAATTTGCCCTTTGTTCTTCCCACTTTGCGAGTCTGCACTCCCTTCTAAATTATTGCAAGATTACTTTAAAGAGAAGAATAATTAGAGTCAAGAAGTTTTCTTCAGTTTAAGAATGTCTCCATTTTATTGTTCACTTTTCTTCCATGTCATCTTCTGTGTATACTTCATGCTTGTTTTGCATCTAATAGAAACAAGGATAAAATGGCTGTAGCATCTTTCCTGCCAATTAAAATCCACATGTCAGTATGAAATTTTATATTACGTATCCACATTTAGGAATGCTTTCTTTTAAAAGAATGCCTTCATTTCCAAAGAAGAGCTTTGTGCTAGTAGATCCCTTAGAAATGATAATGGTAAGCTCAGCTCTTTTTTGTTAAATAAAATCAGTCCTTATAGCCCTTTGTAACAGTTGATGCTGCTATCCCCTTTTGAAAAATTCTGCAATAGGTTGGCATCAATTTTGTTTTAGCATAAATTAAGATAACTCCAAGTGTGATCCAACTGTGCCAAAATGATTGTGTCCTTTGTGGCCATTATTCAGGAGGGGATTGGCTGGACTGCAGCTGCCAAAATTCCTCATTACTGCCATGCTACTGACATATGACATATGCTCTTGCTATGATGCTGATGGAATTAGTTGTCAGGTTAAACCATCTTTCAGAACTCAAGCTATCCCGATGTTCAAGATTGCTCCACGCTGCCTACTAGGCAACTAAAATGTCCAGAGCTTTCTTACTATCTTTGTCATATAGGAAGCATTAATACATTTATCTACAGCAATGCAATAAATAGCCAATTTTTTATGTTACTGCTTTATTCAATTTTATTAAAATTGATAGAGATTGTTCACCACAATTCACATTTTAGTTAAGTTGATGAGTACTAAATCACGGCCAGAGCCAGACTGATTTGTGTATAAAGGTATGGATAAGCAACGTCTAAAATATGAACATACCTAATTCCCACTAATCTTATATAATCTTATATAATCCTACCCGTTAGCAAATGCATATTGTTCTCCAGATATTTACTGAGACTATATATGAATTTAAGAGGATGAAGAATTATTTTAAGAAGGTAGAGATGTGCTGTTGACTTGCTTGGTTCAGTGGTGGTGGGGTATGTTGAATTTTACTGATGCTTATAGACCAAGGTAGTTTACTATATGGATGGCAGATCCATGTAAAACATGAAAACAGTTATTATTGAAGTCAATATAATAGCAAACTAAAAGATTTTTTCTATTATGTATGCTTATAAATACATGTTGTATGTGTGTGTATCTCTGCAGTGCATATCTAGAACAAATACAGTAATGTTCAAAAAGCTTCTCAAATTTTATCAGAACTGTTCGTGCATATAACTGCATCTAATTAATAGGTAAGGGAAAGGGTGCTAAGCTTAGTAACTGTGAGTCGGTTATACTCTGCTCCTGTGGGTTATGTGTATCAGTTGCTACCAGATTTTAAGGGTATACTTGTCTGAAGACTGCAGGATTAAATGTGCACTTTGTCTTTATCAAAGGGACTAAAAAGTTACAACTGTCTTAAGGACACAGCTGTGTATAGATAAGCATACAACCTGCTAAAGAGATGAAATGGGGTTACTAGACTAAATGCAGAAATCACTTCTTACAGAGGAGTAGTTCTTAAATTCACAAAACTGTACTGTCTTCATCAGCGGCAGTTTTCTGTTTTTTCCCTTGAGATGAGATGACAATACGTGGTACTTCTTTAGTAACCTGCTCATTGGGTTTCTTGATAGTTATTTCTTCTGTCTGAATATTCGTATGACCAACGGGTAATCCAGTGTAATCAGGAGAATAAGAAAAGGCCTACAGGAGGAGAAGGATGTATTAGTCTTATTCATCCCAAGCTTTGACATATTCTGCTGTTTGAGACATCTTTCTGGTCTCTATGGCATTGTCAGTGAGTTGATAACATCTCAGTCTTGAGGAAACTTGCACTCCTTTCAGAGGCTGGTAACTTAAGAGTATCCTAAATACTTGACACCTGTTCCTAAGAACCTGTAATGAGCCCACATAGTAAGATGGTAAAAGTTGGTAAAAGAAATTGTAATAGAGAATGAAAAGAGGTGTGAAAAATAAACTCAGAGCACTTGAATATACCTTCATAACCCCATCAGTCCCCAATAGTTAGAGGTAGGTAAATGAATTCCAGAAAGAGGGTAGAACTGGATGAAATTGTGTTTCTTTTTTAAATCATAGTTTAAATAATAAGAAAGCTCCTGCTAAACCTGCTCAACTGTGAGCTGTATCATATGATGAATTGCATCTCCGTGTAAATTCTGTATTCTGAAGGCTGAAGACAATATTGTTCTGAACCTCTATTGAGGAATACCACACAGATGTTCATGGATCATGATGTTCTATTTTCCCTTGATCAATAGCTGTCATCTGTCCCTTAAAGAAGCTATTTTCTGTGTTTAGAAAAAGAGCTGTCTCTGGGGGAACTGAGGAAACACAGGTTTTAGTGCTGTGTTCAAAATTATACAAGAAGTATACCTAGCAAAGCTAGGAACAAACCCCAGACTTCTTGATCTCTATATCTACAAATCTCTTTTCTCTTTGGTAAAGTCCTCTTTCAGGTCTGTTCAAATCTAATTTTATCCATTTGAACAGCTTCCTACCTTCTGTAACATAGTTAAGTTTTTTAAAATGGACATAGTTCAGGAGAATAGCTCATGTAATGAGATCACCTGTGGTTTAACTCAAGTGAACACCTTGAAATCTTGATGCAGGACAGCGCTACTTATAACAGTTTACCTGCTGTAAGAATCAGAAAGTAAGGAATAAAAAATTAAAAAGTATTATAAAACCAGCAGTTTCAGTTAGCACTGCCAGGTGAAATAATGACAATCCTGATGTTTTTTGTTCTCGTGTTAAAATGTAGTGATGCCCTTATTTTCTGTACATGTCAACCAATTATCCATATGGCTGTACCTGCCACAAAGCTCATATATGAGAAGGAAACTGAATGCCTGACTGTTGCAACAGCCCTAGTTGCAGAAAATCTCCATTCAGAAAGAAGCTATTTAGATTNACTTGTCTAATGGTGTAGTAAAACTAAAGTCTGTTTTGATCTCTTGTATTATAAAAGACTGTTTCTGAAAGCATTTGTTAGTACAATAAAGTCTTGTGACTTGACTAACTATATTTAATGTCCTAATGCCTGATTAAATATTTTCCTGCAAGTTGTCAGGTCCTTTTTCATTCATGATTTTATGTAGGAAGGTCATCTAATTATATGACACCCTTTCAGTGAAGGGGAATGTGTTTGTTTCTTTTAATAATGAGGAATAATGAAACTTATTTATGTTGGAAGTCAGAGAAATTTATTGGAGAATTACAACATGAGAAACATGGAAATTAAAAAAAACCTTTTAATAGCATATTCATTACCAAGTAGCTTGCAGGTAATGAAATAGTTGTATGAAAGCCAGTATACTGGGTGATATAATATTGCTCATGTCAGTTTTCTGGACATAGTTATTATGCATTTCTATGTTGTCAATTACTATTAGGTTACTAAATTATTATTAGCTAATTATTCAAGATAGGAGACACTAGAAGAAAAGATTAAAAGCATTTGTTTTTACAAACTTGGAAAGGAACTTCTAGCTGGCAAGCCAGTTAGTGTGATGTTACTCTGCAGCCATGCTATTTGGGTTGTATCACTGCATACTGTTCAGCAAAACTAACAAGTCTGGTCTAGAATTCAAATGTATCAACAGTGTTGAAGAAACAACATTCAAAAGTAGTTACCCCTACAAATGCAGAAAACTGCTTTGAAGGAAAACGTGTGACTGCTGCTTAAGGAGTCCTGAAAACAGATGAAAGATAGGCCATGTAACAGGTAAAATAATTCAGCAAACTAAAGAAAAATAGATACAGAATCACAAAACACAAGCCAATTGGAGAAAATGTGGATGCTGTTTGGGCCGTGCCAGTGGTTACTAAAACCAATACAAATATTGACTATTACTTCACTAAGATATAGACCTGGTCTCTTCTGATATGTACAGGACCCTTCTTTTGTCACACTTTGCGATTTCTTAAAATAACTTCTTTACAAAATTTCCAAAGATATGAATGCAGTGATTGACAAAAGAGACAGAGTAATAATAGTATTCTGGTGAGAAATGTAATTCAATGTGAGCCTGCTGTCTTCTTTCTAATTTTAACCTCCTGGCTCTTTATTGTCAAAATGTATTTAACTCAGAAGTAACAGTAAGGCGAGAATACATATGAGCTGAACGTAGTTAGCACAGGAACTAACACGAGTACTGTCTTACTAATACATAGAAATGAAGTTCAGAGGGCAGCCCTCATCTCTGAAGGTCAGGATCCTAAATTATCAGCATCTCAAAAGCAGAGATGTGCCTTTTATTTGTCTTCAGAGCACAGGAACACCCATATTGGAGAAAAAAATAAAAAAAACCGCTGCAATGTGGGCCCTTTGTATGTATACATACATACAAATTGATTGTCCTCAAGTTCAGTGAGAGATGAATCTTTTACAGAAGTTGTAGAACAGGGATTTTGACCGGTAGGCAATATTTTAGGATTTGCTCAAGTGTTAGTTTAGCATTTGTCTGATGTTTGTGCACCAATGATTAGACCTTGTTGTCCTAAAGTCACAACACTGCTGTCTTGAAAAGTACTACTGCTGTACTTGGAAGGTGACTGATACAATCTTTTGGTTAAGCTGCGTAGTGTCTTGTAAACTTTATTTTATTATGTTGTGGAGTAATTTGTAAAGCAAAGAATATATTGCAAGTTGTTCAGTTAGCAATGCCACTGCTCAGTAAAATCACATTACCTAGAACATTAAAACAATCATTCTAAAATATGATTTATAATGATTGGAACATGTTTGTAAAAAATAGATGACCACTGTACATTTACAGTTGACACAGAGGTCCCTAATGTCAAGAAAGCACTCTTGACCTTGACGAGTAGTTGCAATTCCATTTAAATCAATTGCCAATACAAGTCAAATGAAGTTCTTATGGCTGTCTGGTGTGCACTTCCCCATTCTTCTGACATTATTGTTCTACTCCAAGTCATTCTTCAGTCTTTTAACAGCTGAAAGGGACCTGCATTCTGCAGCTTTATGTGAAAACAGCAGTAAGTTGTACTTCTGTGTTTTGAAAGCTTCAACTCTTTTTTTGCTGACTTTATTTCCAAGCTAAGCAAAGCACATACTTATCTACATAAAACAGAGTACTAGGTCTGTTGATAGCCAAGCCAAATATTTCACAGTGAATATAAAATGTCTTGACAATACATCTGTGACTAAAATTTTACTTGTCATTCATTTCATTGGGTAGAAAGGAAACTGATCATTTAATTCTGGCAATTGGAGATCTCATTGTTAGTTTAGTGTTATAAAGAGCTTTCGCTGTATTAAACATGATATATGCTAAACATCATTTATTATGTTAAGAAGATATTGAATATAATGTTCAGAGTACTTTTGGGGGTGGAAGGGCACATTGCAACTCAGAAAAATAACTTGAAAATGTATCCTATGTGAATGTCTGGATACTTGTTTTTTCAAAGGAGATGAATGTAAGAAAAGTGATATCTGTTAAACACATTTTGCATAAAATTCCTTGGATATACTTGACTTTCTAAAAATATAGTTTTAAAAATATTATCTTGCTTTCACTTTTCTAAATAAATCTGTAAGCGTTAATGTCAAAAAGTAGACAAGTGGAAGTCATTGCAAAGATACAACACAGCACTGAGCTCACAAGACTGGAGAAAAAAAAAGCACAGATACTTTCTCAAAGACATGTAATGCAAATTATGGCTAACCCTTCCAGCCTCTCCATCCTCTTTCAGTAAGTAGTCCTAGCCTTCAAAAGGTCCTCTAATATTAAGAATAAAAGTAAAACTTGTTTGAGCTGATATGTTAGCCTTCAAAATATACAACAAATAATTCATAACAAAAATAGAGATTCTGATTGCCAGGGGAAGCTGGCATGGATAGTACTAACAGGTTTCTGCAATTAATGCAAAACTAATCGTCAGCTCTCCATGGACAAATGTAAATTACAAGTTGTTAGGTCTGTTCTGTTCAATAGGATTTGTATTGCAGCTAATCCACTTAGTATCTCATGTTTCTCTGTTGCGATTTTTTTTTTAAGAAGTAGTGAGACTTTATCTCTTTCTACAGATTGTATGGATTTCTTTAATTTCCATATTTGGTTTTACTAAATATGTAAATAAGTTTGTCTGCTATTATTTCCCCATTCTCATGGCTTCTGATCAAAGTAATAGGCTCTATTTTGTTAATTTACCTCTGCTGTTGGACACCATATTATGAGTCTATAGCTATGGAATTGACCACTGGTATACAGGAATGTGTCATGCATACTGTCCTTGTCTATGCAGTTGAACTTCAAAGATTCTGCTGTATCTGATGCTCAGTCATCTGCTAGTGGGCAAGAATAGCTGTCTAAAACTGCATTGCATTATAATATCATGGGAAGACTCATGTGAAGGAAGACATTGAGACTCAATAACCTCCCATTGAAACAAATGATAAAATTGGAGCATTTCTCTTTGTTAGTGGAGAAGCAGGTTCTGATGTGGTGTTGAAATGGAGAACACTGGAACACTAATGTTTGATTTTACAAATTCGGTTTTATGGCAGTGTAAATATCATTGCTTATAATTATCTATTAGAGTTAATTTCAGAGCAAAGTGTAGCACGCACTATAATGCATATATAGAAGGACAATATTATTAGAATTGAATGTTTGCCAAATAATTTTTCCAAAAGAATGTACATGAGTTGGTTAGTGTTGTGGTGTGTATTTTTTTTAAGTGTTATGTTTTGTAGCCATTTTGAAGCTAAATACCCAAAACATATGAGGTAATGGAATCTCATCTCTTCTGTATGCCATTGAATGTTTGGCCTTTTATTGCATAGTCTTTTCAGGCACAGAAGATTTTGATCCAGATATGCAATGAAACAAGAACAACTTCCAGAAAGAAAGATAATTGTCGTTTGCACAGCCTTTTACTCATACGTGAATGCCATTAAAAAAAAAAAAAAAATCCACCTGCTACTTTATTGTTCGATATCAGAGGCAGAATAATGTCCAATTTTAATATTGCACTGCTTGGCTATGTACTGCGCTAATTTGTTCTGTGACATCGATGAATCAAAGTAGAGTTCCTGATAGAAGAACATCAAAAGGAAATTAATCTCCTTGTGATAATATTAATAATTTCAGAATGGATGTGTTTTTCTCAATCATTGTAACCACTGAAAGCTGTGTTTGGGGGGACTGCTAGATCCATATCACAATTGCTACACAAGTTGAGTGTGCAAGAGCGGGACTGATATTGTTTGGTAGCCAATGAGGAGTGTCTTTACTGAGGGACGACATGAATTTTGCTAAGCCTCCTTTGTAGAATTGCATGGTTACTTAGGGGAAGGAGACACAGAAGTATGAAATTGGTGGGGGAGAGGGGAAGAAAAAAAAAAATGACTTTTCAAAATCTCAAAGATGGCAGGCCTGGACTTAAAGATGGACTCAGCAGCAGGGAGTTGATAATACACCATTAACTAAAAATTCACTACGTATTAAAACACCATGGTCTCTGCTCTGGCACCGGGAGCTTCTCCTCTGAGCCGGGCGCTCACAAGGCTGCTTCTCGCGCTTTCCCCCCCACTCCTCACAGGCAGCGCTGCCCCTCTCGGCCGTTTTGCACTTTGGCGCCAAAACGTTGCTGACGGACTGGGCCGTGCCTGCAGCGCCCTGTCGTCTGGCAGCACGGTTTATAAAACTTCCCCTTCAGCAACTTCTAAATAACTTCACATGTGGAAACAATGAAGTCTAACACGGCTGTAGCTGAAGTAATGTTCTGGCAGTGTTTGTGAGCATGGAAACAGTATCTATAATCAGGGCTAATAGCTTATCTTCTTGGAAAGAGCAGGTAAAGATTGTGCCATATTATAAGCATGTAGAGCCAACGTCCATTTTGGTTAACTGAAAATCTTCACCACTGAAAAGTTTAGGTTATTAAATGCATAATGCATGGTAACTGCATGTGCAATGGTTATTTACTAGCTCTTTGCTTTTCTAAGTTATTTCTACATAATATGTTGTATAAAGATGCAACATGGAGTGTTTTCAATGGAGTCCTGCAGGGAGAGATGCGATTAAGAATGTTATGCAATAATGCATTCTTACATGAAATGTATCTGTGAGCATCATACATGCACGCAGAAGTGCTTAGCTCAGTAATTCTTTACATCTCTGCACCACATTGGCTGTTTTAGCACAAAGGTAGCAGTTCCAGAAACAGTATTAGCTGTAAGAAATAGAAAATAGTTCATCTTTTTCTTTGTACTATAACAAACATATTACTATATAAAGACTTGCCAGATACTATTTTTTTCCATTTCAGTAGAGATGATTTATATCTGAAAAATTGTGTAAAATGGTGGTGTTGAAGCAGAAATAAACTTTATTTTTGGCAGTCAAATGCAATGGCATTGTCAGTTAGTACTTTTTCATAAATTACAAAAAAAAAAAAAA
>JACDJE010000273.1:825079-923299 GCA_016647715.1 Pavo muticus | reverse complement strand
TTAAAAAAAAAAAAAAAAAGCCAAAATTAAATGCAGTCAGCTCAGGTAAAGATGGAATCAGTTCTATATTCTTGAGTTTGTCATTGGCAGAATACCATTTGGTATATATGCTATTGTATGTTTTCAGTGTGTTCTTTTAATCCTTCAGTTGCTACTAAAATGGGTTTATAAGGTAAGGGGGTTTAAATGATGCCTTCTGTATGTATTGTGCTTCCTCAGATAAAAGCAATGGTATTTTTAATTACATATTTCAATTAAAGTAATCGTATCTGTGTAACTACTGCATAGCTGCCTGATTGAAATAGAAATGGAAGTGGGGGGAAAAAAAAAGAGTAGAAAAAGTGGAAACAGCAACAACAAAAATCAAAGCAGCTACTTACAACTGCCTGAAAGAAAGATTATCTCTTATCGCGGTTTCCTCTTGCTGAATAAAATGTGATGTGATCAGGTCACTGCATGTAAAATGCTTTAAGAATGTGATCTGTACTTCATCATTATAAAATTCAAACATTCTCGAACCTTTTATTCCACCCTGTTCATATTTATCTTTTTGGTCCTGCCTTCATCGGGTACCACATTTGTATTGATAAATTGTAGGTACTTGGAGATGTATTGATGGTCTGAAGACAGTTCAAAATGTAGAGTGCTGTGGCTTTGCATATCATTACACCTAGCTCGCTCTTTGCCTCTTGAAAGCTGTCGATTTGTGCATTATTGCTATTCAGGCTGATAAATGACAGTAATTGTTCTTAAGTTGAAGAGCTGGCTTAATGTGCTGACTTGCTTGGGAATTCTGAGCACCGGGGTTAAACTAGCGCTCCACTGGTTCTAACAAAATGGTCTTTTCCAGCTCAGAATAGATACTTAATTGAATTACTTCAGTTTTCATGCATTTTGCAGCTTTGCATTTGAAGAAAAAATATTCATAACAAGATCAGGGAATTCAGGGCTGTTCATAGTGAGGTCAGGCTTGGTATGTGCCCCCACTTCAAGGCACCTGCTCCCAGTGGTACTACCACAATTAAAAAATTAAAAAAAGATGTGTGAGAGAGAATATTTCAGTCCTGCAATGACATAAAAATTGGATGGAGATGTATCCTCATTCCTTCTACTATCGCTGTGGTGGAACTTAGTAAGACACACTTATAAAGACAAAATACATCGCATTTTGTGGGATTTCTTTAAGCAATGTTTTTTCATGTGAAGTGGTACAGATTTTTCAGCTGATTTAATCTAGGAGTAATATCCTCAAGCCTCTGTTAATTCCCCAAAAATGACAGTTTAGCTTCAGGTATAACTCAAGAACAATTCCTCATGAAATTTGGATTTTTTTCCTTCAATAATGCCCACAGAGAATAAATTCAAAAACTTCAGTGTTTAGTGTGCCTTGTATTGAATTGTTCATACTTAACAGCACTGATGTGTACCAGGGTATACACTAGGAGCCACATGTCCCACATTTCTTCATTTCAGCCGATTTTATAGTCTCTGTATTGTTCTCTTAGGTGACAGCTGAGCAGTTCCACCTTCTGTATCAATGCAAAAATATCAAATCAGGTTGAACAAAATACTGAGCAAGATTGGGATGAAATTTATTTACTTCAGTATGATTTTTGTCTCCATGATGACATATCTGTTTCATGTACATATTTTCAGTGGGATCAGTCCCATTCACGAGGTACAAAAAGTCTTTTGGCTACGAAGGTAATATGTTTATTAATTATAATCGTGATATTTGAGATTTCTTGAGTCTGCATCCTAAAGGTACTCGCTGCTCATTTAGGGAGAATTTTAGTCACAACTTTACTGCAAGGTTCTTGTACTCTTATTTAGAACTGCTGTAGCTTCAGTGCATAATACAAATAGTCCAAGTTATGAAATCACTGGAAAATGATCATGCAATATTTGTTTAGTCAGCTTAGTAAACAGAACTAATTTTCTTTAGCCTTAAAGGGAAGATTCTTTACAGTCAAATAAATGTGATAGATGGTCAGTGGATAATGTTTTTGGAAAGGTGTATCTTTTTCACTTATAAAGTCTTGTGATTCCTACCCTGTGAAATCCAAAATTATTGTCATTCAGATAGTCTCCTCAGATTTGGGTGTTTTAATTGGTGACTGACATCTGCCAACTAACTGCCTACTAGCTTCTATGAGTTTAAGAGTAAATATGATGTTTTGGACCACTGAAGGCTCAGTCTTTGCACAGGTATGCTGACACAGCATTTATCCCAGTTGATTCAAGATTGTCGCTAAGACTGACAATCAAGCAGGGAGGAGAATACGGCTGTGCTACTCAACGGCTGTACAAGAGACACGTTATTTTGAATTACTGTTGTTAGAAAAGATAAATTCATCACTAGAAACACTTGACAGCTCTTAAGGGGACAATGCTGTTTAGATTAGATGTTGGGGCTCATCTATTGAATGTAAAAGAAATGCTGTTATGAAGGCCATAAAAAAATCAATTTTATTTCTGCCTAGTCCTTTGTTACAATACAAATTTCTTGCCTCTTCAGATAATTTTTCATTTACTGAGCTAGAATTCATTGAAGATATTAGTTAAGTTCTAGTTAGTTATAGAAAGACCTGTTATTTGACTATAATAGCATGGAAAATTTTGATTTTCTTCAGGGTGCCTCTTTACTAATTTTTTTTCCTCACTTAAGTGCTTTGAAATTAAACAAATAGTCATTAAATGCATTTCTTACCCCAATAATAGGAGAAGAGCATTAACGGAGTTCAAAGGAAACTGGACTTTTTAGGCCTTGTGTGATTACTGTAGTTCTTTTCAGTTTTATTCAACCACTTTTCTTGACTGACCTCGTCTTTGTTATTCATGAAACCTGAAGCCATTGCAGCATAAACCTTAATGGATGCTATCTTTCACGTGCTGATCTTCATGCCTAGTTTTTTTTTTCTTGCGGGGTCCATGTTAGAAGGTTAAAGAATAGCATGAGCCAAGCATATATTTTATTTTTCTTAATCTACTCTTCTTCAGATCTTTGCTATTCAAAATCAGGATAAAGAAGAAAGTATGAAAGCTCAGCTCTTAGAAGAACTGGAGATAAATAATTCAGAAGTGTGATGATAATTGGGCACATTTAATGTCTGTCTGTGAGCTTTATATGATTGTTAACACTCTTTTGCTGAAATTATTTTTTTAATTTTAAAGTAAAATTCCTGACCTTTCTAGTTTGAGGAGAACTTTACAAACATAGACCTCTTGTTGTTATAGATTTGCTTCTGACAGTGTTATTAGTGTATTGTACACACTTCTCAAACACAGAATATCTCTGCTGAAGACAAATAGATGTTGTCTTTCTGAATCTACGGACTGAAATAACATTTCAATTTTTTTTTCAGCCTGTTGCTATTAGGACTGTTTTTAAGGTTTGTAATCTGAGTGACTGTTTTTAAGTTTTCTCAGTTTAGAGGCTGTATGGGAACTGTTGAGTCACGGCCTGAACCACTGATTGATCACCTGAGGCAAGGACTGGGGCAGCTGTGGGAGCACAGGTGAAGGCAATTCAGCTGTGTGACCGGAATGTGCGGAACTTGATTTCCAGCCCCCCCTCCCCCCCCCCAGACCCCATTTAAGGGCTGACTAACGCTGGGCAAGGATTTCTTTCTGGAGATCCTTCCTTTGTGGAGCTTTTCATCGCGAGCCTAAGTCTTCAGATATGGGTGAGCATTCCTTCTCCGTTTGTTCCTTTGTTATCTCACTACAGTACCCTTTCCAACTGTACTTGTTGACTGTACAGAGGCAAAGTCAGGTACTATGCAGTCCAAACTATAGCTCTGAATGGAACACAACATGGAGAAAAGGGCTTTTCAGGGCTCTAGACATGTGCAGGTTCTACTGAAGTGAATTGAAATCCTGAAAAGATTGGAAGATTTTAAAAGCCAAAATGAATTCTGAGGTGTTCGCTGGTTTCTATATTGGTAAACAAAAAAAGATTGTGAGTTTTACTGTTTCTTTTTTTAATAAAAAAAATTTCCATAAAATGAAATTAATCTCTTCATTGAAGTGTTGAAGATAATGTGGTATAGGAAAGATAACACTAAAGAGAAAACTGAGGAGAATGTTTTGATTGGGAAAGTGAATTTGTATTTTTCTGTGTGTTTCATTCTTCCTTTTAAGGGATCATAAAAAGTGTTAGAAGAATGTGGTCTTGTGGTTCTACATCACTGAATCTGTAATTATCACTTCCAGCTGGTTGACTGTGAGTTGACCCTATGGAAATTCCCTGTAGTGACTTCATAGCCTTTGTCTGGCTTTGTTTGGCTCTTCAGGTAGTTGTGGTTTGAAGTTTGGAGTAATCGTGGTTGCTTCTGGATTTGTCGTGTGGCTGCTGATGGTTGGTCGTGGTTGTTTTATCCTTCTTTGCGTAACTTTTCTTTGCACATGCATGTACTGTTAATGTGATTCAGCTGGAGATAACTATGCAGATGTTTTGTGGTTGAAAATACGGATGGGGAGGGTTCACTGCCTGCTTTTCTATATTCTTATTTTAATATGTGTGCTGTATATAGATGTGCCAGTATTAATTTCTGTTACGTATTCAGTATTTTTTCTGAATCAGAGCTCCACTACTTTAATTGGCTATGCAAAGCCATTTCTTGTGAGGGTGCCTACACCAGAAATGTTATCGAAATTGACCAACTGCTTCCTCCAGGAAGGAAAAGGAAGGGAAATGAATCATTGCATGGAATAAAAAAATATTCTTCAAAAAAGCATCTACTAGAGACTGCTGTAGAATGGATCTTCAGGCAAAATTCCTACTTAAAGCTTATGTAGATTTTTATGCCTTATGATGTTTGCTATGGAACAATGTTTTATTCTAAAAGGATGAACTTTTCTGCTTTAGGCATGCAAGTATTGTTATAGCAGACTGTGCTATAACACAGCACCCTTAAATTAATTTTGCCCAATGTTTCCCATTAAAAACACTGATTTTTCAGTTTCTTGAAATGTTAAATGTCACCCATTTTTATGGGTCAAAGTTTGTAAGTTCATGAAGTTTTCCAGTGTTTCTACTAAAATGTTTTAGATGTTACTGAGAAGTAGATCGGAGGGAATGTATCATTGACTAATAATTGTCTGTGTGTATGTATGTGTGTGTATACATACAATACTATATATATAGATATAGTATATATATAGTATTATCAACTAATGTTCAAATAGTCCTACACTTCTTGGATGTGTGACTAAAATGTAGTGTATATTCATACAAAGCAACCTGAGAAAATGAAGAGGAATTCACAGCACTTAAAACAGGCTTCATATTTATGCAGTAGAATTCAGATAAATTTAAATGTGTAAATACTTAACTCTGTTTGCAATTTTTGAGGAGTACAGCACTGTGTATGTCACTGAGGAGCTTCTGTGAAATTTCTGCTTTTGCACACTTATCCTGCTTGTGTATTCTGTAAGACTACTTCATGCTTTACAGAAATCAGCTGTCAGCTTCAATGGTTAGGCAAGCATGGTAGATTTTAGAAATATGAAAATAGAAGCAGGAAAATCCCTAATTTTAGAGAGCTTGCTGGAAGAATCATTTGCCTTGGTTAAGTTCAAAAAATAAGATATTCTTGGCTCTCTTCTGAATTAATTTTATTCGTTTTCCATGAGTTTTTTTAGAATATCTTCTGTAAGACTTGTGATAATGCAAGTAAATCAAGTAAAGTTCTAGATACCTCTTCAGAAGTTGAACCAGTTATTAGTTTGAAATATCTTATTCATTGTGGACTTTTTAAAGTAGTTTTTGTACCGGATGTAGGTGAGGAGGGTCAACAGAAGATGTAAATATTGAAGTCTCCAATGACCATGTTTCCCATTTTTCTTCTGAAGTAGTGTTTGGAAGCTATTTTTGAAGAACTGAAATAGTTTTATCTTTTAAGTGATAGAACGTGAGGAAATAGACTCATATAGTGCTGGTGGAAGTTTGGATTGGGAATCAGAAAGAACTGCCTCTTGCAGAGGGTGGTCAGCATTGGTACGGGCTACCCTGGGAAGTGGTGGAGTTGCCATTCCTGGAGGTACTTAAGAGATGTGCAGATGTGACACTAGGCGATGTTGTTCAGACTTCGTAGGCCTGGTTGATGGTTCAACTTGGTGATGTTGAAGATCTTTTCTAACCTAGATAATTGTCATCTTATTTTCTGTAAGATGTCCAGCTAGACCTGCTTGTATTCCAGGATCCTATCTCATTTCTTGAAGTGAGGACGTTGAGTTGTTTCTGCTTTCAACTTTCTGTTAAAACAAGTCTGATATCATTAGTGTGGCACAGTAATTAGTAACCTTTGTTTTCAGTTTCTTGAGCATATCTGGTAACTTTAAAGGATATTTTAATCTAAAATCAAGTGGTAGAAAGATAAGAGAGAGCATTTGTTTCTGTTGTTACAGGTGTGTTTGTTGCCAACACTGACTATCAAGGGGCTTTGTTATTTTAAATGGATAGCTAATTAACATCTTTTTTTTTAATTATTCCTATTTCTATCCTCCTTATGATGGTTGTGAATTAGCGTTGTGTCGTCTGCTAAAATATCAGGCATTTTTATACATGTGGTATATTGAATGGCAAATACGTGATGTAAAGTCTGCAGTTTTACTCCATAACCAGATTGTAAAATATGAACTGAATTAATCATAACTGCAAAGAGTAATGGCACATTTTCTCTTATTTTATCTTTACTGCCTTTCAGATCATGGTTTAAAACCTTCTACATCTGGTGCACAGAATGAAGCAGCAGCTTTGGTAGTGGATAGCAAGAGGCAAAGGTCAAACCAGAGGCTGCACAAATATTGTGCACTGGATTTATTGTTTTAATTAAGAGTGTGGCAGTTCATCATAAACTGTTTATGGTGTTTTTGCACAGTGCAGCATTTTGAAATCAGCTGTTTTAATGAAAACATAATGTCATATCTGTCAAAGTTCTAAATATTTTGAAAGTGAAATATAGAAACAAGAACTTTAATTCTAGGTTTACTGGGATTAGCTCTTGGAATTGTTTTAAAATCCCTTATGTATCATATCACAGGTAGCGTAGTTCTATCTTAGGAAGTAAGTAGAAGCTTCTGTATGGAGCTTGTTATTTAATTGTGAAAGCTCATGTGGAGGGTTAGTTAATGCATTGAAAGACAAAGCTGCCTTGTCCTAGAATGCCAGGGTTAAGACATAAACAGAAATAACAGATAACATCCTTATTCATAGGTAATATGTAAATGTTATATCCTGATGGTGTTTAAAAAAACAACTGAAAAAACAAAACCAACCTAAAAACTGATGTGTCCTTAAATCTGGAAAGAAAGAAATACGCTGTGGGTAATATGATGCTGTGATTTATTAGCATCAGGGTCCTTGTAGCTAATTATTTACAAGACCTAATGTCTTTCTGTGGACTTAAAAGGCTGAGCAGTTTGTAGTCTAGCAATTGTCTGCTATTGTTATGTATTCATGTAGATATGTAAGGCAATTTTGCTTACTTTTTTTGTATAGTCTGTGAAATATTTGTATAATCTGAAAATTGTATTTTTGTAGTAGTCTCCTTGGAAAATAGAAATTAAGTCTGTCATTAGATGCTAGGCCACAGTAGTTGACTGAGCAGGGTAATGTATGTTACATTTTGTGCTATACTTGGTCAAGTTTCATATATATCGTATTCCACATTATTTTATTAAATTTAATATCTGCACTTCCTATTACCAGACATGCCTCTCATTCAAAGCACAGAGGCACAGTTCTCTAATCAGAAGTGACAAGCTATATACTTTCTTTCAGCCATTATTCGGTAGCCTAGAGCAAGGAGCTCTGTTTCCTTGAAAATGTTTTGAATTGGGTTATTTTTATTGAAGTATTAAAGTAATTCTTCAGATTTTAGGCTATTATTTAAGCACTTTTGGGAGAATGCAATAACCTCTGGATTCTATATAGCCTTTGTTATGTTAACAATTGTAGCTGCTGAATGTATCTTTTTAATGCTTGTTATGTAAGTGTCTGGGAAAAATCATTTGACGAATAGAAACTAACAATATTTAGGAAATAAACAGGATTAGTAGGCTAAATTAGTTTACTATTGAAGTATGATATTAAAGTGACTCACTATTTAAATAAACCAATAGATTCTAGTCACCACACCTTCACTTACAAATTTACATGATAAACTGTCCAATTATTTATTAAAATATAAAGTTCATGTTTGGCAGGTTAATTCTTAAGGAGTCTGAAAACGATATCTTATCATATGGCAATCTAATACTTGTGGTGATGTTGGTTAGAGCTCCCTACTAAACCTTCTAACATTTAGTTTTGCTGCATGTCTTTCTTTAAAATGACTTCTGGAATTTTTGCGAATCTTGTACCACTTCCCTTTCCCTGTAAGATAAACAGGTGTGTAAGTGTCAAAATGGGTACGGTAGATTTAGGATAAAAGAAAGCAAGCAGTTGTCCAAAACTCAAAGATATGACTACCTCTGTTCCTCCTTTACAATAGTGTACATCAAAGAGAAACTCGAAGTGAAGCAGCTTTGTTGTGGGATATAGCTCTTTGGGGTACAGATGTTTTCTGAAAGGGGATCTTAATGCATCAAACATTGCCAGATTTTCTTCCTTGACTTCGCTGTGTATCAATGGGGGGAGATGCGTGAAGTATAATAGGAAAGCTACCAATATGTATGGTGACAATGGAGTGAAGTTCCGTTATGTTGCCAAGCGCGCTGGTTTTGTATGTGGTTTTGATGAAGTAATTCTGTGCATACAATACTATTTGCTTTGTAGATGTGAGCTGCATCGCGTGCACAAATAGAGGGCTATTCTTTGGAAAATGTTTTCCAGAATAGAATTCCAGAACTACAGTTCTTCCAGTTGGATGGAATTAGAATTACAACTCAACTACATAACTATCTTTTTTAAACAAATTTATTGCTAGTTTAAAAATAATAGACAAAATGGTCTCTGAAAGGAATATTGAGGTAGCAAGTTCAGTAGGAACTGATGTGAACTACTAAAACCTGTCAGAGATAGCCAAAACCCACTGGAAATAAAAGCATTTACTGTAATAATAACCAACACAACACAAAGAACGAAAACATCAACAGAATAATAACATTACATGCTTAAAATGTTTAATAAGGTGCTGAGCGTTACTTTGAAAGAGAATGGGGTGGCAATAGAGGATTTCAGTTATAAGTGTAGATGAACAAAACAGGAAAATCTGATCCGAGAATAAATGAAAGCAGAGAGAAAATCTGGGGAAGTATTTCCTCCTGGCCCTGGTTCCTTCATGTCTTAAGCCCATGGCTGGAGACGAGGTATGTCATTGAATTGTTCTGACCCTGTGAGTTGAGCTCCAGAAGTCAATTGTGCAGCCTGAATGGTGGGTAAATGACCCAGAATCTTAGCTAGTTTGGTGCCAGTAGCTAGTTTGGTGATAGAAAGGAGTGGTCTGCTGTAGCTGCATGCGCACTCGGAAGGCTAAGTGCATAGTCTAAACACACGTGCAAGAGCATGCTATGACACTCCCCAACATCCTGGCCCTTATTTGGTGTTTCAGACATGAAATCAGGGTATGACCATGGTTTGCAACTTCACTAAAATTCTTCTAGGTACCCCAATTTAATGTAGCCACAATCAGCTTACTCTTGCTTGGTACTTGTTAAGCAAAGGATAGTATTTAATGGTACAACAGTCTGTAAATTAGGTGGCATGGTATGTAAATACTGCTAGTAAGTAGTAAATGCTGACTCAGGATATGCTTTGCACTCAACAGTGTGCTTCTGAGGATATCATCTTACCTCTCCCAGAGTAATGGCTATCAGAAATTGCTTTGCAAAGGAAACATTAGGAAAACTTTTTCTGTTCCTACCCCTGCAGTAGTTTGGGTTAGTTTTAACCAGGCTTTATTCACTGTTTGTACTAATTTAGCCTGTTGGTTTTGATCTGGGAAGTGTGCATTGAAATGTGGTATGTTGTGGTAAAAGTCAGGCTTCCTTTGGCCTTAAAAATTTGTGGATCTTTTGCATGCATGCAGTTCTGTTACATCATTTCAGTGACTCTCGTGTATCCTAGCTATATAGGAAGCTTTTAACTTCTAAGTCCTGCGTTGAAAAATAACACTTAAGTTCCTACAGAGAAAATACATGCTGTCCTAAACCTGCATTTAAAAAGGAAAATAGAATTGTAGTCACTTCAAAACTTTCTGCTTTCTGAGATGCACAAATTCTCACAATCTAGTAATCTCTGGTACAATTTCGTTTGCAGGTAAAAAAAAATTGCCATTATCAGTAATAGGGACGTAAAGATAGAAATAAGAAGAGGCCATATAAGTGCAATCAGATGACTAGAATTTTCCCAAAAAGCAGCAAAATACAGAGAAAATGAAACAAAGTATTTGGAAATCTTCTGTTTAAAAGTGAATGGAAACAAATATGAATGGTGAAAGTTATGGAACAAATCATACAGAAAGGAGAACACTTTCTTTCATCTTAAGTTTTTTCAAATAAGTATCTATTTATTATTGAATAATATTGGTAATTATTTTCTTTCTTAAACCGTAACATTCATAGTAATTTAACTGATGCATTATTAAAAATCTATGATTAACAATCTTACTGAAAAGCCATAGTTGGGTAGGCCAATTTCTGTAGTCTTAAAAACAAAACCATAAAACCACCAAAAACAAGAAACCAGGAAAACAACTGAACAACAAAAAACCCACGTTTAATAATCTACAGTAACATAAAATGAATAGAAAAATCTGGAGATATATTAAGATATATGTATGTATATTGGACATTAGTGCTACATACAAAATATATTGGGAATGTGTTTCAAAATATTTCAAACATTGTTGACCTTTGTTATATAACACCAAGCTCAGGGAAATATATTTGCATAGATTTAGTAATATATTGTAAATAACTACATAGGGCAGTGCACATTTTTCCTTAAGATGCAGCATTATAAGCAAGACATTAAATTATGCCTATCAGACAAAGCAGTGGAATCTCAACATTTTTTTATTGCGCGTTCTATTGGGAAGACATCTCAGCTTCTAAAAAGCACATGCATTAACTGCCTGATTCATGTGGTGACATGTGGCATATCCAAATGTGTTATGGATCTCCCAGGAATAAAAACAACATAGCAAAATCATCACCTTGGGATGTTCATTGAGTGAATATTTTACAGACATACTCCTTTTATATTTATATAATAATTTAGTGTTATGACAATTTTTTTAGCAGTGTTGGCAGTTTTTCTTTTTTATAATGGTATTATATTTGTGAGCCTATTAAGTGCACATGGGCTAAACTACAGAAAAAAGTATTTTTCATAATTCCTTGGGGTGCTTGTAGCAAAAGAACCATATTGGTATAGAAAAATGTTAATAAAAGGTCAAGCAGAACTTTCCAATGTTTATCATGATAGCAACAGCAATTGGGGCTTTTTGGAATTGCGTACTGAAGAAGCAGATTTATGGAGTGTATGGAGAAGAACTCTACCTACTGTACTTTGTACTTGAACTCTTTATTTTAAGACACATTTAACAATTTTAATAGCAATGAAAGTAATTAATTTTATATCATTTTTGCCTTGTAAATACCTGTAAATTGGTGTGAAACTATACGAAGAAAGCTGAAGAAGTGTCCTCCTTTTGCTGTGTTACAACTCTTGCTGTGTCCTCCAGAACTGTGTGTTAATGCTGACATCCATGCAGTCACCTGTGCTCTTCCAGACTGCTGGCATTCATAATGGAAGTGATGTTTTTGTTGGGGTGAATTCATGTACAACAGACAAAGAAATACTGATTTATTAATGTAGTCCATTCGTTTCAGTGTATCATAATAGATCACTCTGAAAGTAATGCGTCCAAGTAGTTGGTACTAGCCTAGCTACTGTTTAGTGACTCTTCAGTCTCCCAGGGTCATGTAAGAGAGTCTGCACTCACAGTTAGAGCTGATATTTCCTATGGTGTCTTGTGCTTGTAGCTTGCAGAGATGCTTGATTTGTTTAATTGTAGAATAGATTTGTCTGTTTTGGGTGTGCAGCTTATAAAGTGCTTTTCCATGACAGTCAACAGATTAGAAGTAGGAAAAACCAGGTAATGCCCGTGTTGTCTCTCTGGCTGACTGAATGGCTCAAGTTCGGTTAAATATTCCACTTGGTTTTCCTTTAGATGGGCTGAGTGTCTGGTCTCGCACTCCTGAAGTCTGAGATTTTTAAAGGCATATAAGGACAAGCTTTAAGAACAATTATGGCACATACCCTTACTCTCTTTCACTGTGAGATTACAGCCCATTGGTTATTATTAATTTAGCCATGACACTAGTAACTAAACTCACACTCTGCTGCTTTGTGCATTAATTTGCTTGAGTGCCCACCTGAAAACAAATCTATTCTTTTTCACTGTCTTCCTGATGACAAGAGCAGGCCATAAAATTCTGTATAATGCTAATGAATGAATATTGTCACACTTGTTAACTGGAGTAGGATTAATTTCTACACACACTTGTTTCTGATCAACTCAGAAGACATGAATGATCTATGAATGACAGTGCAGGCATCTTCAGACCCAATATTGTGATACTATTTTCAATTTTCTCTTTCTACTTCAACAGATAAGAAAACCGTGCTAGGTGCATGTAAAATTATATGCATAGCAGGTAAATGATACTAAGAATTTTCAATTAAGTACTTCTTTAGAAAATTCAGAAATCACTGTCTTTGACTGCTTTGTAAATCTTTCTCTGGTAATATTCTGTGCTTTAATTGTATGCAGGTTACAACACTATTATATTGCAGATTAAAATACAGACCACAGACCAATACTGCATCTCCTCAAAATAAAAATGTGTTTTCTGTGCAAAAGTGTAGATAAAGGCTATTTTCTTGAAATTGATCCAAGCTGGCTCCACAGGAACAGAAGCATGAGCATCCAAAGTAGCTGTAACAGCAGGAAATTCACTTTTCATTGCCATTTTGCTGTATCCCTTGTGAGAAGGGTTGAAAATAGTGCAGGGAAACTACAGGAAATCTATATCAAATTTTCTTAGAGATCCATCTTATTGTTTAGCAATTTTACATTGTATTGTATTAGCACTGCATTTGGTATTTCTTTTTGGCAAAGGCAGTAATGGTGGATTTCCCATTATGGAAGTGATCTTAAGCATTAACCATGTATTAATAAACTGCAAATGGTATTGTTAAAATAAGGTATATAAAATATGTAAGCAGTACCAGTTGTGTTTTTTTTTGGGAGGAAGTGAGAAGGCCTTGTTGAGCATCACAAGACTTCCCTGAACGGTTCTGTGCAATGAAGTTGTGATGTTTTCCACGTGCATAGAAGCCTTTCGTAGGTACACTTTATAGTAACTGGTGTGGCAAAATAAGTTAAGCTGCACAAAACTCGCACGGTGTGAAGACTAGATATCTTGAACATAGGTACTACAGAAAGCATCACAGTTCCTGTGACTTGGGTGAGTAGCAACTATTGTACCTTTAGATGTCCTGTACAGACAGAGGTTAGTACTCGCATTTATCTACTGAAGAGTAAAAACCTTAATTGTCAGTTCCATTTTTAATTCTCAAACATTTGAATTCTGCATTAGGTAGTAGAAGTTCTGCCTATTATGGATCCCAGCAACCAGGGATAACCCAGTAGTGTTGAGGCATGGCACAAAGCCTAAATTAATAAGCTCTGTCAGGCTCGTTAGGCTGAGCCCAGTGCTGCCACTGCCAAAGCGGGCAGCTGGGCGAGGAGGGAGGCAGCAGTGGGGGTCAGGAACAAAGGAGGAGATGGCAGCAGGCGGAGGCAAGAAGCAGTGTGGTGAGCTGGAGGAGAGGAAGGGGAAGGTGGTGGCTGGAAAGGAAGCAGGTCATGAGGGGGACAGGAAAATGGTGGTAGTGGAATTCAATCCAAAAAGAATTCTTGGGGCCAATGATCTGTTTCATTCAATGTGCAGTTTGAGACCTCAGATGAGTTGCTTCTCACCTGTAAGAGTTACTTTCATAAAGTTGAACTCTGGGGGTTTTTACATCTAGAAATGGTCTCTCATCATTGCTGTGTGTATGTCCTGTCTGTTTTTTTGCTGTGAACTCTTTTGCCTTGTATGTAAACAGGACAAAATGTAACCTCTCTTAATAAATCTCAGCTAATCTGTGTGCTGTAGCTTACTACCCAAACAGGCTATGTCTGTGGGGGAACAACAGTGAGTTACTGCGTGCACCTTCCTATTTGCTTGCTTTACCTAAAAGCCGTAAAGTTATTCACCCTGCCTTGAGGGAGCGGCTGGTGAGAGTGGGACAGAGAGGTTTTATAACAAGGGCAAGGCTGCTGAAAAGTGCATGTTACTGGGTCTTTTGAGCTGTATGAATGGTCAGAAAAGTCCAATTTCTACACAGTTATTCAAGGCTTTCTAGTAATTGTCTTCTCTAGCTCATCTTCAGTCTGCCATGGAGCTAATCTAAAGACAGCACATCTGGAAACAAGGCCTGGCAGAAAGGCTATAAAGGTTCAGTCTTGCCCTCCAGTGGATCCTCTGTATTAAGGAACAGAGCTCTCGGAGCTGCTGTGGTGTTATTCTTTTTCTGCCTTGCCCTGTCGTGATGAAGTGGTCAAGAAAGAGCTCTGACAGCTTTTCTGCAGACCTTTTCTTTGTTTGAATTCATCACGACCAGGAAGAGCAGTAGGCTGGGCACAGGCGCTTGCTTTTTTGTCCGAAATAGGAAGTGAGTTTTTTGTGGCCTATCTTTAAAGTTTTGCCATTCTTTTTTTTTTTTTATTATTATTTAGAGAATATCAACCTTAATTGAAGAATTCTTCTTTTTTTTTTTTTTGCTTTACAGAGACCTATGTTTGCCTCCCTTGTTGCTCCCATTTTAATTTTGAATGCATAAGATTGCTTACATCTTCTATTGGTGGCTGCCTTGTCGGAAATATCCAGTATATTCTACAAGCTTGAAATTTAAGAGGGGTGCAGAAATAGGTTTGAGAACTTTTCAGTACACTCTGTAAGATCTTTTTAAGATTCTGCCTTCTCCTCACCCTCCATTTTTTAATAAAAAGTTGTCCTTGTATCATGAATGGGAACGCTAAGATATTTTATCATAAAAGTAAAGGGAATAACGGATAATGTTAAAACAACAACAACAAAAAAGATAATATAAAAAAAAAAAAAAAAAAAAGAACTCCAGGATGTGTTCAGATTTCCAACATTCCCGCGTAGGTTTTCCAGCTAACACAGCGCTCAGTTTGCTGCACCATCCACACCTGCTCTGTTGGGTCTTTGTTACATTGTGATCTCAGTATGGGCAGCGGTGTGTTACTGTGAAGTGAATGTGGTCAGATCCACAACATGAAATTAGTTGTCCAAGTTATGAGATGTTGACCTGTTGTATTTTATGCCTGTTGTATTTTATGCCACTTCTCACGACCCTTTTGCTGCTGTACTTTTTACAACAGTACTGGTGATTAGGAGTTAGTTGCATCAATAAAACTTTGAGAACGTTTCTAAAATTTGCCGACCAACTCCTCCATGCGTTTTGGAATATGTAGAAATATTGGACGAGCACGCTAGAGAATTACTCGCTAAATTGACTGCTCTTAAGGATTTTAGCCGAGGTCTCGGCTCGGTTCTAAGGACGATGTTCCTACAGGACCCCGCAACGCGTGTTCCGCCCGAGCCCCGTTCTCGCGGCTCAGCGCAGCAGCGCGGGGCGGGCAGCGGCGGCGCAGTGCCGGGCGCGGCCTGCGGGCGGCAGCAGAGTCCCACGCAGCCGCGGCGCGCCGGGCAGCAGCGCGCTGCCGTGAGGCCGGCCTGACCTTTGTCGGGCTCAATAGCCTTTCATTTATCACTGATCACAGGAGTGGAATGAACATATTTACTTGTGTTTTACTTTCCACTTATAATATCTACTGGCATGGGAGGAAAATGAAAACAATTGTTCATATGGGGAATTTATGTGCTTCATCTGGCTGTATGATTTCCACAGTTGTACCAGTGCCACTTAGGGACTGGTATTACATTTTACATCTTTAGGCTACAACAAAGTAGCTTTTCTGTCTGCTTGTAAAGCCTCTAATAATGCTCGTCTCGCTGTGTTTTTGTAGTACCGAGTTTCATTTGAATAGCAGACTTTTTTAGCTCTTAGCTTAATGAACGCCTTTCTTCCGATGCAGAGAACATTTCTGTTTTAAGGATGTTTTCCCTTTATCCCTAGTGAACAGCAGACTGATCTCGCTGTTACACACCTGGTACCAATCCGTGCCAAGAGCTGAGCTGGCCTTACTCTGGTTCCCGACTTGTAGGGGAAAGCGTTCCGGACGTTGTGCGAAGCGTTTGTGAATTGGCTGCCACCATAGACTTGGCACTGTGCTCATGCTGTTCTCTTCTATGCTTTACTTATTCAAATAGTCCTATTAAAATCGATGGGATTATTCATGTAAGCAAGGCAAGTGGGAGCCGGGCTTTAATTTGGATATGTTTTTTTCTTTTAAACTGTGACTTTGTTTTGACCATGCATTGAAAGTTCTGTCGTGTTGGAGCCTGTATGATTTCTCTTTTATGAGCACCTTTATTCAGATTTGTATTAGTTGAAAATTTGTACACATTGTGGCTTTTGTTTAAATCTGCCTACAAATACTTTCTGTTCTACAGTATGCTAGTTTTATTGAACTGCAGTACAGTTTTGAAAACTATCATTTAGTTAGATTAAAAAGTAAATGATTTCAGCTTTGCAGATTCAAGTATGTATATCTTAGTGTATATGTATGTACATCTCATTCTAATCACAATATAAGAAGTTTCTCTTTCTTTACCTCCCATCTATGAGCAAATTCAGGTGGTTCATGTATTGTGAGCATCGCTGTCCATAACCTCAGCAGTGAGCATTTTTAGGTGGAGTTTAAATAAAATGCAAAGCCATTTCTTTAAATAATGGCACAGAGTGAGTAGATAGGACAAATAAGCATTATAGCATACTATTTGGAATTGACATATTGCTGTAAAAATCATAAGTGCACGAATATATTCTTTTTATAATGCATTAATAATAAGCGGTAATGCATTATAAGCATAGGAACATATTGCAATGTTTATCTGCAGATAAATTTCAGAGTTTCTATAGGTATGCATATAACTTTAGTAATAAGCAAATTATGACATACTGTGATCTGCTGGTGGATTTTATTTTTTTTTCAGCTGTACTGCATGCATTTCTAATGTGATTTCTCTTTATTTAGCCTGCATCATTTACAGTTTGGAAGCAGAGCCAGATTACAGAGAAATCAAATAGGAAATAGTGTGAAACCACACTGAAAGCAGAGTTGAGTAAAATCCTCAAATTAATTTAAAACTGCATTCTGCAAATTCTGATTCCATAGTAAATTTTCATCTTAGAAAGAAGACATTGCTTTGTGTGTGTGGCAGGAACGTCTGCTGTTTGAATGCTGCATCCAGCGCACTGAAAGTACGGATGTGTTCTCTTTGGCATGATGGTGATTAAAGGGTGCTGCAGTCCTGCTGAGCCTGCCAGAGGACAGCAGAGTTCTCAAAGAGCTTTACCTTGTTTCTTGTCTGTTTCCTATAGGCAGGTTACACTTCTCTATTTATCATTTTTAGGGTTTAAAGCAATAATGAACGTGGACAAAATGATAGCATTGCATGAAAATGCCTAATATGTGCTGACCCAGTTGAGTGTTACATACAGAGATGTTAGCTGAGACTAGTCCTGTTGTTTTTAATGCCCAGTGCAAGTTCTCTGTGGCTTCAAGACCTGTATTTAATTTATTATTCTGGCTACCTTTTTGTTTCTGGTGGCATGGTACATCTGAAATGCAGATTGTATCTGTTTGCTTATATTAAGAGAGAACATTTATTTGCTTAAAAGCGAACTCTTAGGGTTACTGGAGGCAGGCAGCAGCTTTCTTCTGAGGTGAACAGAATCCCCTCCTGCTCAGTAGAATTTTCCCTATTTTTCTCAGCAGTCTTACAAAAAAATTCTTCAAAATTGTGTTTCTTTGTTGCACGTTGCCAAATTCCAAGATGAGACAATCAAGATAATGAGAAATTATTTACAGTGAATTATTATCCTTGATGTACAAGATAAACAGTTTGTATTAGGATTGGTAGGCATGATAAAACATACGTTATGCTAGAACTGGACGGAAGATAGTTTGGTACTCCCCACTTTGGAACATGCAGATAATGGCAGTGGGAGACAGGTGTGCGTTTATATATCCAGGTTGTGTTCATCCACGGAGATTTAGAAGATGCTGAAGTGCTTCTTTGTTTTTTGTTGCTGCGCTCAGTGAACATAAAATGATAAAAGAAGTAAAGAATGTGAAATATTTTACTAATTTAATTTGCATTTAAGTTTTAAAAATCTCTTATTGCTTGAAACTGAAGTTAACTTTTTAAATTATTTATGGTATCAATAATGCATGTTTTTGTTATTGAACTATATCTCTATAGTTCATCTAGTGAACAAAATCCTCCCTCAGCTAATTATAACTCTCAGTATTTTTCCAGCAGTCTTACAATCAAATTATTCAAAATTGCATTTCTTTATTGCATATTGCTAAAACCCGAGACAGGCAAGCATCAAGATAATAAACAATTATTTATTGCAAATTATTACCTAATATATAAGATTAACAGCTTGTAACTATTAAGATTAATACACGTGGTAAACTGTATTTATTATACTTATTTTGTAGCAAATATCTTTGTATAAAACATATGTTTATGTATTGCAATTAATGAGAAAAAGTGTAAGATTAACAATTTAAGCTGTGTTTTGTTTTTAAATTTACGCATACTGTAAAGCTTATTTATTGCACTTATTAAAAGTATTTAATGATGGACTTTTAGATGCTATATTTTTAGTGCGCAAATATAAACTAAAGGAGTATTAAATTACAAAATGGAAAATTATAACTGAAGTCAAAGGATCTAACTATTTTCTGCTATAAATCTACTTTAAAATGATCATCGTTGGAATTACAGAATCCTAGAATTGTGGCCTTTATAGTACATAATGAGTTGCGATGAGTTTTCCTTTTTAAAGGCTTTTTTCATCATCAGAACTAAACTCAACATCTTGCTCTTAAAGATAAATGTAGCTCATAGTATAAACATTGGAATCATATCTTTTTATGATGAGAAGTTAAAGTAACATTTCTGAGAGGAGAGAGAGCAAAACCAGACAACTTGTGATGTACTGCAAGGGGGAAACTGCATTTGTAAAGGAGGTTTCTGCTTTGTCTTTGGAGAAGGGCTACTGCTGCAGTCACACAGACTGCACAGGTTGATTGAGAAAAGGTTTCAAAACTCTCTTATTTTGGGCAGAGTTCCTTGGTCGAGGTACTTCTGAGCAGTAGTATCATATTTTTCAGCGTCTCCTAAGCTTTCTTCATTTTGCCAGCTTTTTTTTTTTTACTGCTTCAATCTGTCAGGTTAGGCTATGATAAGATACGTTGTTCCAGCGTTTTATTTTACAAAATATTGATGTGTCACAAATAGATTCAGCACCAGTATTTCTCATTGGGTTTTTGTTGTATCAAAAATGCAAATAAACTGTTGTAGGAGAAGAAATCTTTCAGCTGGAATGTGTTTCCACTTCTGCTTGCTTGTCCTGTACGAGCATGCTTGGTACCAGGCATTGTGCTGTAATTTTAACAAGAAAGTGATGTGACTTCACCAGGCTTTCTTACACAAACAGCCATGTCCGCAGGCAGGTCAGATAGGGAAAAGCAATGTATTACCAACACAAATTTGTCTTTATTTTTAAGATGTCGTTTGAGTGGAAATGATTCTCATTAAACAATACGTAGTCTGTACTTCAGTAATTCTGAAAAGATTAAATGATTTTTGAATTGTTTGATTAATTGGGTAATTCTAGATTTTTCTTTCTTAAGGATTGTTCAAAAATATTCCAGTGTGGAGGAATTAATAGTGGCAAACTCTTGTATTTTATGTTATTATTATTCTAAGCAGTGATTCTCACTATTAACACGGAATCTACTGTAATGTTTAAATAACTCTAGCATGCCTGAATTAAAAATTGTGCTACAAATGTTTTCAATCAGCTTAAAGATATCATTAAATTTATGATAACTGTTGTGGTTTGATAGAATGAGAAGCATAGGAGCAAAAAACCGTTCTCATGTTGAAAGCGCTGGAAACTTTGGACTGAGACTCTTCTTGTTTGTCTGCTTTATGGAACAAAAAGTGCCTTACATTTTGTTTACAAAATGAGGTTTTTGTTCCGTATGTTAAATGCACTGAGATATTGGGGCACTGAGATATTGGGGCACAGAGCTTCCCACTGTAGACGTTCCTGCTGTGTTTTTTAACATCAGTTTTTCTATATGTAATTTATTATTATGCAGTCATTGAACAAGGTTTCTCAAAGTGCTAACCCTAACCCTGTTTCCATCAAAGTCAGACTTGTCTTATTCCTTATTTGTAATAGCTACAGATGCCCATCAAAATATGCAGTATCCTCTGAGACTGTTTCAAAGGCTTTTGTTCAGAATTTGAAGCTTCAGTTCTAAAACACTGACCTTAGATGTTTTATTTTTGAAGTAGTAAAGATCCTGTATTTTATGTTACTGGTACACTTGTGGAGCTCTAGAAATACTTGGTCTAAATTCTGTGAAGTGGGGGAATTTAAAAGCTCTGCTCTGGGCAGTGGCTGGCTGGCATTTCTGGACGTGGGAATCGGTACCGCAGCACTTGCTCCCGCCTTCAGATTTACGGTCATAAGAGCGGCTGTTCTACAGCAGAACAAAAGCCTCCCGGATGCTGTCCTCTGTGACACTGGCCTATGATGAATTTAGAGGGAAAGAGCAGAAGTAGCAGAGGAATAGTAGGGTTATCTTTTCCCAGCTTTGCTCTCCTTGTTTTTGGAAACCAGCAACTTGAGTTATGCTTCTATACTTTTGATTATCTTTGCTTCTTGTCTGCTGTGGCCCTGTTCATTTCTGTTATCCCTCTTTTAGAAGTAGTTACCAGAATATATTCAGATTTAAAGACGTAGGCATTCAGAATCTTTGCCGAGGGAGGACAAATGGCTTAGGGAGCACACCAGAGGTCAGTCCTTCATTGGGAAAAACTCTCGTGGCTGCCATCTTGTGGCTGATGTTCTGTAGGTACATCCCCTCACAGCTCAAACACAGCAGGGCCAAGCACTCCCTGATCTCAGAATTACCGAGCTGTGTTTAGCCCCATGATGCTCCTCCTCCTAGTGTCATCCCGCACCAGGCAGAACTCGGAGAGGATGCTGACCTTAAGATTAATTAACAACAATTACAATTCTACCAATGTGAGTTCTGATGTTGTTCAGTTTGGCCGTTCTCTTAAGAGAGAGGTTTGGACTCAGGTGGAAGCTGTCGGTACCACCCCTGAGGATGAGGGTTTGTAGTCCCAGAAGTGAATGCAGAATTTCACAAAATTCACTGTTCAGAGAAGTCTCCTGCATCTATGTTCATTGTGTCTGTTTTCTTTGAGGTTTACTGACTGTGGCATCTCTGGCACTTTACTTCTCTGAAGTGAGAACAAAACAACCAACCTCTGCAGCCAATCTGCAAAAAGCCATTACCATTAGGCCACCTGGAACAAAAGCTTGGTTTTTTTGGTCTTGAATAGTGGCAAAGAGCTAGATTTTGAAGAAAAGATTTCTTATGATTGCCACGTGATAGTGATGGTGCCTTAAAAAAAAGTGCTGAAACAAGTAGGATTTTATAGCATCATTTACATTCTGGGTTTATTTCTACAATCATTTAAACTTTTTCCTACTTTGCAGTTTCTTTGTGCTAGTAAAGGTTTATCTGCTTTGGAGACAGTGCTACCTGGAATGTTAACTCTACATTGCTACAAAAAAACACAACAAATTGTCTGCTGAAGAACACTATGGAGCTGAATAGGTGACACGCACAGTTTATATGAAATGTAAAGATAGAAAAGGCAAAGTAGAACTAGAACATTTACTTGGGAGCTGCTATTACTATATTTCAGGTACTAGCAGTTTTTGCTGTAGTCCCTAAATTTTATTTCTAATACAAAAATCTTGAGAAAATGGATAGGCCAGATGAAATCATCCATGTTTTGTGTGAGAGCTTCATTACGGTTGTTTGTGAAGTAATTACACTTGGATTTATTGAGTTGTCAGTTGGTTTTTTTTCCATCTTCCACCTTCCCTATTTCTCAGCTTGTATTTTTCCTATTACCTGTGAAGTGCAACATACTTTGAGAGATGTGAGGACAACAAGGACAGCAAGGTACAAGGTATGAATTCAGAAAAACTTTTATCTTCAGAGAATATTTATTGATCATGCTTTTTCAGTGTATTGTTTAGGAAAAAAAGACGACAAAAACAATGTTTTCTTCTTCTAACCAGAATAAAATGAAGAGAAAGCTCATAGCTTATTAGAACTATTTGAGAGAGGGTCCTCTGCAGTATGTCCACAAGCTGTACAATCAGTGAGATGAGATGTGCTATTTGTGTGATAGCTGGAAACTGTGTGTTGCCGGGGAAAAAAATTTAGAAGAGACTCTTCAAAGAATGTAATGGATTCTTGGTCTCCTCCTGTCACATCGGATGGAAATGCAAAGTGAAGCTCATTTACAGAGGACAAAAATTAACACAGGATGATTTGACCTGAAGGTTGTATTGGGTAGCTGTGCAAACATCCAGAATAACCTGTAATGGACTGTGCTGCAAGAATATTTGTACCAAGAATGAAATGTTAGATGTACTGCAGGCAGTAAGAGTGCAGAGCAAACAGCAGAGATAAGGTTCTGGTCATCCTGTGAGTTCTCTATGCGTCAGGTACCTGATGCCGAGCTACAGACCCTGTGTCAATAGCTAGGACTTTCTGCGGAAAAGGGAAATTCCGTGACCAGCTGGATGAGTGTGATGTGTGTGGGGGGGTTCAAATGTATCCCAGACTTTTATTCTTGTACACTAACATAAATGTACTTGGAAGGTAGTCCTTGCAGGAGCAAGTTGGCGCTGAATACTTAACTGTATTTATACCTAAAACGTAAGTTTTCACTATGGATCTGTTTGTCTGCAGGCAGATTTTAGCCTAATGGCGCTGTTTTCCTCCTCCCTTCATTTTTTTGTTTGTTTCTAAATTGTGTGTATTTTTAATACATATGGCATACATTTTAATATTGCTTTTCCATATGCTGCTCTAAATGCACGCATTCTACATATGCTGCACTTGGGGATTTTTTTTTTCCAAGAAAAGTGTTGTTCAGTAGAATTTATCTGTACTTCAAGAAGTCTCAGGTTGGACAGATGGAATTATAAAGCACTGGAAATATATGTACTTGCTCCTAAATGGTTTTGGGTATGAGTCAGGATTATGAATATGAGAGAGCTTGGTTTATGAATGATCCACAAGATATTTCCACTTAGATGGGATTCAGGATAATAATAAAAAGGAAGAAACCTCAGTGACAGAGCTCTCAACTGGAGGATCATTTGGGAAGAACTGTGCTAATAGCCTCATCCTTTCTTTTTTTCTTTTTTTTCACTATCTAAGGTGTGATAAGCAGTATTTAAGGGTTTGTGTTTGCACAGGGAAACACACACAAAAGAAAAGCTTTTATTCATGACATTATGGGGAAGCTTGAAAGCGTATGATTCATTACAGTTACACACTGTTCAAATTCCATGTGACTCCACGTGACCCAATAAATGTCATTAGCGTACCAAAACCTTTACTTTCTTGGGAAAATTCAAGTGGTTGTTTTGCTCTGAGACAGGGTTCAGTCTGTGTGATATAGGTAGCATCATGCAGTTCTACTCTGCTTTACTGCATGAAAAAAAACCCCTTTTTCCTGTATAGCCAACAATGAAGAAAGTTGTTAATTATCAGCTATAGATTTGCTCCTCATTTTTCAAAGCTTACACTACCTGGTAGCTTTGATTATAGAGTATTTTGGGCTTTACATACATTGCCTCATTAGGGAGACAATAAACCAATTTTAATATGTCTCAGTCTGCTATTTTCCGGTGAAACTGTCATCATGGGCCTTTTTTGTTACACTTCACAGCCTGGAATATTTTTTTCTTTGGTTTAGCATGTTTTCTTCTCCATATAAATTGTAGTCTACATATTAGCATTTGTGGCATTTCATTTAATGACTGCAAACAGTATGTCTTCAGGTAAAATACTCAGCATATAATGCAAACTAAGCAGGTAGTGCACCTGAGTTATGTATGAATAAGGAAGTTATCACCTGACTGGGATCTGGAGGGGCTGGGAGCTGTTCTGTGCTGTAGGCAGAGCGGCTGGATGACAATGGAGTGAATGTGGAGAAACGGGAATTTATTGTGTTACAGTTCAGAACTTGTTTGGGGCATTAATAAAATAGTACAAGTGAAATGGATAATATGACATACTGGAAGTTTTTCACCATTTACTGGGTGTTTACTTACAGGTAATAGTTAAAATCTTAGAAGATGTTCAGAGTGTGGGGTGTGACATTAGCATCACTATTTAGAGTGGAATTATACTCACTTAGGTTTAGGTTTTTATGGAGTGTACACCAATGCCTGAGCCAGTTCTGAGCAAAGTCAGTTGAGAGGAGAAAGAAGGTAGGAGCCATGGCACAGAAGTGCCTACAGCCAGTGTATTGGTGAATTGCACCAGTCCTTTTCTGGGACCTATTAGCCTTGCCTAGTATGGAGGTCTGATTAACTGCCAGTGGATCGCTCATGCTAAAGTAACTGAAATTTAAATGAGGTGAATTCTCTATGAATTCATCTTCATATGTGAATTAGAATTATTAGGTCTAGTCAGTGCTCTGAGAAGTCAGAGCTCTATAGCAAACCATTGTGGTTATTGCAAGTGATTAATGCTGTCCTTATGGGAGTACAAAGGACCTGGGTGTTTGCCACACCTGCTGCTTTGGCTGCTCCAGCCAATTGCTCTGTTAAGAGTACTGACTGGATTCAAAGGGCAATATTTAAGTGGCTAGTAGTGGGGGAGGAGGGAGCAAATTGCATTGCATCTGCTAAGGGAGGGAGGGGAATTTTAGTATTGCATTACATATCTTTTTTATGATTACTGAAAAATCACTTTTTGCTACTACCAACCTGCCAGAGCAATCAGGGAAGTTTAAATTCTCTGGCTTTTTTAATAGCCACAGATAGTTGCAATATTGCTAAATTTTAGCTACTGTTAACACTTAGTATTAAACTTTTCAGAGAATTTGGGCTTTTTTATTGCTCAAGTGCTTTGTTTTTTTTCACTTGACAGTTTGTGAAGAGGGGAGCATTGGTGAGGTTAGAAAAAATCCTGTTGTCCAGGGACAGATGCATGTGGCAGGTGTTGTAACATGAAATTCAGAAGAAGCTGGTAACCTAAAAGGGAGTGCTCTGTGACATGCAGTGCCTGTACAGTATCCCATTCGTATTGAATTGCTCCGATGTGCTGTCTTGAGCTTTCCTGGCTTAATGGGTTTAAAAACCTGGAGGACAGACAGCAAGGGTCTTGGCTTGATGCTTCCAACAATTTAAATGCAGGCTTAACTAAAACTTAAGCTCTTCTGAGGTTGTAATGTGCAGTCTGAACGTATCACAAGTAGCTGATGATTTTACAGTTCTATTTTGATGTGTAATTGTTGATTGAGAGGCTCATTTTTGGCACTTGGGTCTAAAAATGCATGCTGTAGTGATTACAGAAAAATTTGCTGAAGTTTTGTGAATTACCTCTTGCAAATAAACGTGAGGTTGTATTTCAGTAAACTACTTAAATAGACATTTGGGAAAACTTGCATACTTAAAGCTAATAAATAGCATGGGATTATTTGTGTACTTTATCATCTGCTTGAAAACTTTGAACCTGAGCTCCAGCTCTAATGGTGACACATGAAGCAGGTACGAAGCTTGCAGCTAAAATCACTGCAGCTGATGTTAAAAATAGTGCCTTTCTTACATTTTACATGTAAGAACTGAATTTTATTATTAACAGAGACAAAGGCATATACTGATTTAGATTAGACATCCTTATGATTTCATTCTTATTTGACACAGGTTACTTTGTTACAAAATTAAGAACTTGTTGGAAAAAAATGAATGGAAGTATCAGAGAGTAAAATCTACCTTAATACGTTTTAAATGTATTAAAACCTTTATGTAGCTGAAAAAAATACAGTATTAAAAGAAGCATCTTAAATTGTGGAAGAAATACCTTGGTGTTAAAAGAATATAGTTAGATGCTATGGAGACCTATATGGAAAACTTTCGTCACGAATTCCGAGTTTTCTGATGGTTTTGGGTCGAAAGAAGCATCATCGTCTATTTCTCACCTGTGTAAGTAGTCTGAGTGAATGTGAGTAGTCTATATTACAAAATGTAGCAGAAATAGCCAAATAGAGAACAAATTTTCTGGAGTGGGTGCCTAAACGGAAGTAGTTTTTCTAACTCCTAATTGCCAAAGAGCAGTCGGTTATATTAGTGAAAACTCCTCTCGTGCCGGTAAAATTGTTCCAATATGCAGCCTTTGGCTGAGATAATGCAAAAATATAAAAAAGCCAAAATAGCTTCTTATATCTTTCTGCATAATGAAAATATTTAATAGATCCTATAGCTCATGAATATAAATCTGATTAAATTATTTTGCATAGGTCTGGAAAATTTATTTCTCAACTATGCTTTGTGGAGAAACTAAACCAAACCTACCTAAAATTTGTTAAATTTAACATTAAACAATTTTGGAATACTGTACCTCATTTATTCTTCTGCATGAACAATATATATAGAAAGAGAAGAAAGAGTAGAATGTAAATCATGGTTATTTAAGCAAGAGAATAAACATCAAAATCACTGAACTGAAGAATTATATTTTGTATAATATTTGCACACAAAATGGTTTCAGCTTTAAAATATACATTAATAGAATGTGTAAATAAGTGTATGCTGACCTGAAATAGATAAAACTTCTTTTGTGGAATGAGTTCATCCAGGAACTTTATTTTAATTTGGATGAAATGAAACTCTATTAAATGTATTATCCTCCCCTTTTTTTTTGTATGAACACTTATTATTATTATTTATTATTATTCTCTCTCCAAAAACAAATAGGATCAACACGGTTGGGTCCTGGGCTTACTAATAGATTCAAATATAGCAACAAGGCGAGGACTACTTCCTTGTATTCCAAATATGCAAAGATTGAACAATGCTCCATATTAAAATTTCTTCTTTTTTTCAATTGAGTAACAGCTTCTCAAGTTTCAAATGTAGCATTTCCAATGGTATTACTGAGGAAAAATGAGATGAACTGTTAGTAGCAGACAGATGCTGAGAACTTTGTGCATAATGTCTGACGCAGAGAAATCTTGTACTATCACTGTCAGTGAATGTGACACAATCTGCTGTCCAAATTTTGTTGCTCTCCTTAAAGCTGCTTGAGCTTGCTAACTAGCATACGCACCATCGCTGAGATATTAAAGAAGAACTTAGAGGAGAAAATGTGCAACTTGTTGTAGAGGTTGCATCGTGAAGTATTTAAATGTCACTTGGACACAATAGGATTAATTTTATATTAACACAGTGGAAACATATAGTTGGAATTGAAACAGTATGGCCTGATGCATCTTTTCCAGCTCTAATTCCTGATAGCAGAGTCTTATAACCAAATCAAAACACCCCAAAAAGCAAAACAACAAAACAAAACTTGACCTAATGTTCCCATTTGGTCTGCGTAACCATAAAACCAATGGTAATACTCAGTGGAATTACTGAGAGGCCTTACATTACAGAAGAGAGAAACTTTGAGTATTGACAATTTAAATGAAAAATGGATTATTACATTTCATGTATGTATAATTTAAATTGTGAGTTATGTAGAGTAGAACTGAGAGTAGAAAAGAGCTTTAGATTGTTATAATGGCATAAGAATTTTTCTTCTTTCCCCTTCAGACTAGCATTTGTAATGTTAGGTGTCCCATTCTTGGAAATAACGTTCTTGTAAGAACTGTTGTCTATGTATTCTCTGCTTTGAAGATATTACTATGAATTTGATAAAATCCAGATTTTGTGGCAGTATTTCCACTCTTAAACTATTCTAATGCATGTATTTAATGTCTTTTATTAACACAAGCTTCCAAATGTTCTGGTGTTATAAATGCTGCATTCTTCTAGTGGAATATATGTAATTTAGGCCAGAAGCTACATAACAGTAATGACTGCAGTATAGAACAACTGACAAATGCAAGTAAAAAGACAAAATTGACATCACTTACTTGTACATCAACAGTTGAACTTATTTTAATAGGAATTTGTCATTCTTGATAATTTTTTAATCAATGTGTGTCTCTGGGACATACCATACAGAAGGCTTCAGTAATGGCTAATAATATAATCATATGGTTACATCATTTTCCATTTTCTTCCTTTTACAAAAGATATTAAATAAATCTGTATATTTAGACATGCCATAAACATGAGCTGTAAGATTTTTTTTTTTACTATAGATGTAATATTCTTTTGTAATATCTTTTTTTTTAAAGGGTTTCTTTAACATTTTAATATTAAACTGAGGCAGAGTTTTATGTAATATAAGAATGAGCAGTCAACTGAAGCAAAAAAAGACAGGTTATACAATTGTTTTGGGGTGGACAGAAGTTCTGTAGGAACCAAGAGGATTTCTTGAAGATCCATCTTTCCTGTTACATCAGTAGGTTGCCAATGGTCATTAACATTGTAGTGACAGAGACAGATTGAAAAAGTACCTAATTTTTATTGGTCAGTCACAGAGTAAACAGCTGGCTGCATTCCTCTTTAAAATCTTCTTTTGTCTGTCCTTAGATGTATTTTCCCAGGATGCTTTAATGAAACCTTGGGGAAAAAAGTTATCCAGTGTCCTAGGAAAGCAGGTTTTCCTCAGGTAATTACCTCATTTGAGTCCCAAGGGTTCATTTCACTCAAGGTTATCCAACAAATGGAAATGACAACAAAACATTTCACCTCAAAACAAGATTTTAATCTATCCTTGGCAGAAAATAGTGTGGAAAATAAATTAGGTAAGAGATGCATGTATATTGAACACGCACATGCACACAAATCTGTGGGTGTATATTTACACACACAAAGAAAGAAATGAGTATCCCACTGTATTAGGCACGATATAAATATAAAATAATAATAATATTAAACAACTTAGCCCCACACCCCTATATGTGCTTTAGGCTTCCTAAAGATGTATGAGTTGTGCCTCATCAGGGCAAGGTGCTGGGAAGGGTGAGCAGGGGCAGAAGAGGGAAGTGGAAGTTATGGAGGTACTTTGTTTACTTTTTTGATGCCCAAAATCTAATAACATGTACCTAGAAAATATTACAGTTCTAATAGAATCAACATTTTGGATGTGAAGGGTTAAAACCAGCCAATTTTAAAGTGTTATTTCAAACTGTGAGTCACAGCCTTGACCGAACTGATAGGGCTGTCAGAGGCCACCGTCAGCTGGACTTACATTTTCTGCTGACTTTTCATGATGGAGAAGCAAAGAGTGAAAATGAAGAACTTGGAAAAAAAAAAACTCCTTTTATGAAAGAAATGTAAGAGCTTGTTCTTTTATTTTCTTCACAGAAAGCTTCCAGTATTTATACCCAAACTCCGTTCTAAAAACAACCCGAAACAAATCTTTATTCATGTAAAGAATTTCTGGGAGAAGAATCACCAGTATCAGCGTTATCTGGCAGGTCTCTTCTCTGCAATTCTCAAGCAAGTCCTGTTTTGAATTGGCAGTATCAGAATAGATGACATTATCTCTATATGGTTTTGAAAAAAGAAAACAAAAATGTCATCAATGTGAAGGTGAACTTCAGTTGCAATGTCTGCAGGAGGAGTTTTCTTGCCATTTTATCTTTGTTCGGCAACTTAGATCATGCTAGAACTGTCCGAAGACAGATTTGTCTGGCATGAGATTGTAAAAAATGGGTATCTCATAATTCTATTTCTTGCTTTTTGTTGTTGCTTTATTCTCCAGCTGAAAGATGTGACTGTTTTCTGTACTAAGATGAGATTTTTTTTTCCTCCCCACTGAATTCAGCAGGGTGCATTATTCAGAAAAAATCCTTGGGAGTTGTAAGAATAGACCTCACCTTTATGTTTCCAAAGGTGATATTTTTTGCTTTTGGTTCCAATGTGCTGTTTAAAATTTATTCTTCATTAAAAACAACATACTTTAAAATACATTTTTTGAAGTTTTTACACTATAATGTCCCCTTGCCAAGAGTGGTCTTTATTTAATTTAGTTCACGAATATCTTCAAAAATTTCTGTAGTTCATATGTTTAACTTCCTTAGAGTCCTTCTGTTAAGAATGTTTAGATGATAGAGTCCTGTTAGGTTCTCTTCCTAGCTCAGGAAACACTGAGATGCCTTCACAGCCAGCTGTGCGCTGTTATTTTCAGCGCACATTTTTAAGTGAGTAGTGTGGACTATTGAACAACTCCTAGTTAAATGTCAGCACAGCAGATTGAAAATGAAGGGACACCGAACGTTGCTAGGAAGTCGTGTTGGCATTCTATGAACTCAATTTTATGTACCCGCTGAAAGTGTTCTGTGCAGTCCCAACACCCATTCCACTCTCGTCCTTAATTCTGCTAAGATATTTACATAGGAATGTCTGTGTGCATGGATGTCTTACTCTGCAACATCTTTCTTGATTCATTGCTTAATACTCTATAAAGATGAACTGAAAGGGAAGGCTGGGGCTGCAGGCTCAGGAGAACCTTGTTTTGACTCTAGTGTCCTTGTATAACTTTGCTTATGACAGCACTGTTACCTTTCTAGTGTAAAGGTCTTGTCTCCCCAAAAGTTTGAGTGCTTTTTGATTAGGAACATGAAGTACTGCCATAAATCACCTTGAGATTAAAAAAAGGAACCTATTTTAATTTAGTTCTGATGATAAATATGTCTTGGGAAAATTGATGAAGTCACTCCTTCAACTGGATTTTGTTTGATTGGATGGACTAGGCAGAGTGATACAGAGAAAATATACTTTATAGCTTAAATGCTTATATGTATCAGATCTTCCTTTATATCTGTGTAGTTGTATTTGTCTTTCATCTTTTATTCATGTCTTTTATACGTGTGGATATAAACGTTTGTTGATTGCCATATCAAAAGCCAGAAGTAACATCATAACAGTCTGGATGATATGCACAGTAAGACTTTATGATACTCAAAAATTTGCAAGAATTATGCTCTTGATATTTCACTGCTTGAGACTAGATATGGTGTGTGAGATCACTAGTGATTTATAAAACACAAAAGAGTTTGGTTTAGGAAGATGTTAGTTGAAGCCTTTCATGCTTTCCACTCTTGACAGTGATTATAATGAAGATAATGAAGTGGCTGACAATAGAATTTTGAAGAATGAAATATGATAAGAAAGGAACTGTACAACAGATACCAAAAAATGGTAGCTCAGCTTAGTAGTATGTGGAAAACCAAAATAATAATTTAAGAGACAGATGATTTCTCAGCATTCTGGAGTTCTGGGATATCTTTTTTAATAGTTCTGTGACAGAGCTTTCTTCTGTGTATGAGGTTTAAATCTCAGTAGGTCAGCTTTTTTTTTTCATCCTTTAACATGGGGAATAAACTATTGCAGTGCAGTTTCGTGGGCAAGGAATTTGCAGAATTAAGAGCTGCAGTCATTGAACTGCCCAACTGCTGTGATCTGGAAGTTGACAAGGTTAACAGCTGAGTTTTTATTTACGTTGTTTCTGGAAGAGGATCTGCCATGTACCTACCTGAGCGAAGACAGGTGTGTAACAGACTCTGCTCAATGTGTTTTGGGTTTTTTTTGGACAGTGTGAGTTGCTTTAGTATACTTAATTGAACAAATACTTGAATAGGCCAGCCCACAACATCATGAATATGTGCTGAAACTATCAAAGTTGTTTATGGACTACATAAACATTAAAAATGTGTGTGGAGGAAATGGTAAACAATATTTTTGCTTTTAAGAGTGAGTAAAAAATAACATTCACTTTAAGTTGTTATACTGCTGTGTTGGACAGATGAAAATATTTCAAACTGAAATGCTCAGTTCCTTTTGCTCCAGTTTTCAGTCCTACAAAAAACCCCAAGCCATAGGCAGGCAGCATGTTGCAGGAAGATGATTGCAGCTCCAGTGAATTAGGGCTGTTGAAATTCATTGGCAGTTCTAAGATTGCAGACATGCCAGACCGAGTATTTTGAAGATTCTAACGTTGTGTGTGGGTAAGGTGGTAGCTGAGCTTGGAGTGGAAAACTGCTAATGCTGGCGACAATGTGCACTGGAATAAAGAACCCAGCTTGACTTTCAGGTTCCAGATTGTTTGCAGTGTAAGAAAAAAAACCATATTCTCTCATGATGTGTATTATAGAACATGAAGTCATAAATCCAGATCTCTTGTAGGTTGTTTTCTTTTACCATACACTTTTCCAGAGAAAGCAGTGATTTTGAGCTGTTGTGCTGTGGTATATTTTTATTTTTTGAAATGCTTCCAAGACTTTGCATCGTGTTGGTTTGTGTGCTCTGAGGGTGAAGGGATGAGAATGGGAATCCTTCTGTAGTTCTTCCTGCTTAAGCGTGAGCATTTCATTTAGTTTGATACTCACGTATCCAGGGGGCTTTAATTCTGCCTTAAAATTCGTGAGGAACCTGAGCAGTTTGGCGTGTATGAAAAACAAGCGGCTGTTTTTTAGCTTTGGTATCTAATGTTTGAGGTTTCTAATTCTGAAGTCGTCGTCAAAATCAATGCAAAAGTGATCCTCTACCCACCACAGTCCTGCTATAAGTACATGCCTATATTATTTTGCAGATGATATAATTAATGAACAATTATTACTGATGTAAAGAAATCGATGAGTAGAAACTTAACAGCAAAGTTTTGTTACCGTTAAGCATGCTACTCTTTATTGGCAGAGCTGGGGTAGCGTCGAGATAACTCGAGAATGCTCCGCCAGTTGATCATTTGTGAACAGCTTATATTTTCACCTGTATTACATATTCATTACATTCCCAAATTCACTGTCCTATCCACCCCCCATGATTGCCCAACAGACACAGCCTTATTGGCGATGTCCAATGTCATCCAGTCTTCCAGCACCGTAATGGTCCACTGTCGGTCCATTGTTAGTCCTTGTGGGGGTCGTTTGCTTCCTCCCAGCACTCCTTTTGTCCCGGAGATTGCTGTGGAATGCAAGGACAATCGAGAAGTCTCTGCACACGCAGATAAGGAAGACAAAGAGGAACATCTTGATGCTGTCTGCCGCATTCTAGGCGTTCTGGCCTTGTTTCTTTTGCCTTGTTAAAGCAGACCCGCCTTACAACGTGTCCCCCCATCTACAATACTGCATCGCAGTATCATCCGCAATATCTAAAGACTACTGTGGTGTTGCAAGGAAGTACTAACAGAATTTTTTGTGTAATTACTTCTTCAAATGAATTGCAAATTTCTGGTAGGTTTTTTCCGTTCCCCCCTGTAACTAATGTTGCTTTGTATGTTACATTTGGTGGCCCAGCCTGCTTACTCAGTGAGCTGTTTGAAAATCTATTTTGCCATGAGTCACAGAGAGATATTCTGTAAACTGTAAGGGGAAAGCTTTCAGTGGTACAAGCAAGAGAGAATGACAGCTCTCGTTGTCTGAGAGGTCTGGACTGGTGCACAGCTCAAAAATACAGTACAGTTTCATAACTGCATAGTTATAATGCTGGTCCCAGCAGCCATTCTTTGCTGATTCTCCCAAAAATCAGATGTTTGGATTAAAATATCGTTTCCAGTTTTGTGTTGTAGCCCCAGGTAAAGCCACATCAACTGAGAGCAATTGGCCAAAGAGCACCTGCTTGTTCCGTGATTAAGGGAGCTCAGTGTTTCCTTTAACGGGTTATTTTGCTAACAAGCATTCCTTTTGTTGCCTATAAAAAGAATGACTTCTGCTGACTCGGGAAGACGGGTACTTCATTATCTTGCACACAAATAAGGGAGCCGAGAGTGATACTTGGAAGAGAAAAACAAGTTTATTTGCAATTAGGATCCTGCTCATAAGGTGCTCCTCTTAGCTAGTTGTGAGCAGGACTGAAGCAGTTTGGGTTCCGGAGGCTACTGCTGCTGAATTTATCGCGGCAGTACCTAATTCTTCCCGAGACTTCCCGAGTCAAACTTCCTGGTACGCTGGCAATTCTCACGCATCCAGCTTTTGTCTCGAGGGATCCTGTTAGGTCCCATTTCTACATGGCTTTGTTATTTAAAGTGATGTGCAGCTTCGCTGGTAGCCACAAAATCAACAAGGTCCCTGCATGACATTTCCTGCTCTTAAACTGTCCTTTCTACTTACAGTTGTACCAGCTTGTTTGTTTGTTTGCTTTGTTTTTAATTTTGCAAGCAGTAATGAATATACCTGGAGCCTTCTTCCTGTTCAGTGAGAAACTGACATGGATTTTTGTTTTTCCTGCAGTTTTTGTCTCCAAATAACAGTTTGTCTTGGCACTTGGAATTTGCTCATCTGTGCAGAAAGCTACAACTGTAAGTTCCTGTTTAGTTTCTGGCAGTAGTAATTGTGTGTAATATATACGTGACTTATCCTTCCTTTGACAGCTATGCTATCAGAGGAAATACCCCATCTTTTTAAACTGACTTTAACAAAATTCACCTTAAATTTGGGAACATAGATGCATTCTTGGAGATGTCACTGAAATCAGAAGAATTATGAATTTGCAGGTGATTTTTGTATAATCCACTGTATCCTAAGAAATATTTGTGTGGAAGTTAGATCACTGATACTTGCAGTAAATTTTTATTTCAGAATGTGGTTGTTTTTCAAGAGGAATTTTTAAAGGTATTTTCAGAATTCATGCTGTGTGTGCTTCTATTGTGTATTTTATATAAGGATTATTTTCTTTTTCAAGTCTAATCAGTTTATGGGGAGCAGAATTGGCCTGTTTGGTCAAATATGCTTCTTGCTTATCCGTCAGATATGAAAGGGAGTGCTGTAGTGTTGTCTGAATGCTTGCAAGATCAGGCTCTGCCAGAAGAGGAAAAGAGCTTCAAAACTGATAATCTGCTTTCAGTGATAACCTGGATTAGTTAGGCTGTGAACTTTGAATTCCTAGTGGCACAAAAGAAGGTGAATTCAGCTTACAGCTCTTATTCTGCAGCAATTTCAAGACGAGGACTGTTTTGAGGAAATGCCTCTCTGATTGCAGTACGTAGAAATATGGTTTCTATCATAGGTCAGATCCAGGCTATGTTAAACATGTACAGCTTTGATATCTAGGTCAAATGCTGTGCAGCTGTAAAAAAAAAAAAAAAAAAAAAAAAAAAAAAAAAAAAAAAAAGCTGGCATACTATGTGATCCACAAAATTCAGTACAGAAGGGCTGCAGCGTTTTGTGCCACGCCACCCTTGTAATACCAGCTCAGTGGTCATGATAAAACGTAACAAACAAGTAGAAGAGAGGAACAAGGTTTGCATCAGAGTTGTGGTGATTAAATAGCAAATACTAGGAATTATAATTTAGAAAAGTTCCAGTCCTATTCTCTTTAAAAGCAGTGGAAGCTGACATGCTTCTGTAGAAACTTGGTTTTAGTGCTGTCATTTAAATGCTTCATCTCTGAACATGTACAGCACAAGCAACAGAGAGAGCAGACAAATGTCAGATCACCGGCACAGCTCAACAACGATGGCACAGCACGGTCACCTTGTGACAGAGGAATGGACTTGTTCTTTCTGTCTCTTGTGGGCTGATCAGCGAGGTTTCTGGTTCTGATGGTATGTGTGGTTTAGGTATGTTCACAAGGAACAGGGCTCAGTCTGGTACTTGTACATTTTCACTACGAGTTCCAGAGGTACAATTGTAAGTATGATGATAGCGGCTCTCGGTTCAGCAGAAGATATCGTACAAATTTAGGGTAGTTGTGGTATAGTTACATTTTCAGTATGGCAAAGGAATTTGGAGTCCTCTGAATCCCCTGCATGCTTTTTTCTAGTTCTGAAGTAAAATTTTGTGGAAGCCAAGACTGACCCATCAGAATGTACATTCAAAGTAGCCAATAAGCAATCCCTTTATTATTTATAGCACTATCATTCATAGATGTATTTAAGAAAAAAGATGATCTATTTTCTACAAGTTCCTTAAAGGGATTCCATTTTAGCTTCAATTGTAATTTTTACCTTTTTCAGTGGAATTTATTGACACAGTGCCTAGCACGAGCCCTAGATTTTGCATCATCCTTTTGTCTGGAAGCATATTCACCAGCCGCTTAATTTGTCATAGCCCTGGAGGTATCAAAACTAATGAGCTTTGTTTGAATAGACTTTTTCCAGTTCATCTAGCACACTTTGGGGTAATCATTCAGTTTCTGTTTGCTTCTGATGTGAGGCATTGTGGGAAATATGACAAAATAATGGTTAAAAAAAAAAAAGCTGTAGAAATTGTTAACAGCCACATTTTCAGAACAGCCCTAAAGATGTTATATTTTTTTCACTATTTATTGAAGTATTGTGAGTAACTTAAGTACAATCATTACAAGATAATATCAAAGGAGAATCTGATAAAATGCTATTTTTCAATTAGCTCCGAGTTTAATACTTTGCTATTTTAAGTATTTCACAGCTAACAAATCTTTAAACAATCTAACCTTTCAGGGTTTGGAAGTGGACAAGATAATAACTATGAATACATAATATTGCAGCAATGGTAAAGGTTTAAAAATCTATTACGGAGATTACATACAGAAATACCTTTTATTGGTCAGACAATTGCATTTTCATTTTTATAAAGCATTTTCCTATACTTGGTGTTATGCCGCAGAGATGCACCAAAATGGAATGCAGAGGTATGCACTACATAAGTAATTTCTGACAGTGTCAGATAAACTGTGCAACACATGCTTTTAATATCAAGCTCCTAGGAAGATCTGTCCTTCTTGCCAATTAGGGCAACGTTTGTGGTTTGTTATGTTTGCGTCACATACTCTAGAGTAACTTATCTTTAACTTACAGGGGGTTTCCAATCAGTTTAATTTACAGGAAGAATAAGAGGTTCTTTTTTAACTTTTGCAGTGGCTGCAGGTTCCCTGGAACTAACTACTGAACTGTTGCTTCGTTTCTTTTCTAAAAAAAATGAAAAAGTAAAAATCCTCATAGGCTGTGTTCTGAATTTGATTGCTGAGAAGCTTGGTGAGTCATTATTTTTTCAAAAGGGTATAATAAGCAACTGAAACTTACTATATGATAATTTTGCTTCAGTAAAGCATAGTAGATCTCAGTAGCCCTTCACAATCTAAAAATGATTGTTTCATATGAACCATCCTAGGACCTCTAAGTGTATTTGTTTATTTTCGCATTTCTCATTATTAATTGATTGGTAAAAAGCTTTTTCTGTAAATTGGAGCAAGAGGAAGAGAGGTGGAGAAAGAAGGAATGGCAAGAGAAGCTGGGAAGGGGCAGGAACGATTTGCTTTTTAAATCAGTTATTGTCTCCTTTCAAACTTATTTGCAATGAAATGCCATGTTAAGATGCCTTCAAGAAGAATTATCAGGAGAAAGCCTAAAGTTAGCAGAAACTCAGCCTACCTAAAACTGAAGTAAGTAGAAACTATTGGAAAAAGCAGTGTATTTCTTGGTAAAGATAATTGCTTTATCAATTGATTATTACCTTGTATTGACACTCAACAATACAGTGTGATACAGAAGTACCCATGCTACCATTGAATAAAATGTTTGGAGTAGCAGAAGCAGTGTGGGTGCATCACCACCTCACGTTCCTGAGGTTTGTCTTGAATCTCGATTGAGATAATCGGTATAGATGGAGTTTCATAATATGACAGCTGTGATATTTCTGTACCCATATTAAGTGTTTTGGATGTGCAACTCTTCCAAGCTGCAGTGCGATATGTAGGCATGCAGTTAGTGACACAAATCAGCTTGCAATCCAGGGCTTCTGTGGGGTCCATGTGTGATATTGAGTACTTAGATGGCATTGACAAGCAGTGTTTGTCTTCTCGAAGATAGAGCTATAACTTCTGGTTGTTGCCTTCACTGTGTTCTTTTTTTTCTGGCTTTCATCGCTCTTGAATTGGATTGCTTCTGTGAAATCTCCCCTCATGGAGGTCACTGCAAAGGCAGTTCAGAATACAGAATGTCTTAAGTCGATGGCTAAGCCAGGTTCAATAAGTACTACAGTTCACACAGTTAAAGAAAAAAATAGTTTTGTTTTATACTTTCCATTATGCCTTGTTTCTTAGGTAGAGTAGGGTTAGGGTTTGCTGAAGAGCAGTCTCCTCATTAGTATATCTATGGATGTGGAAGGAAGCATTTTCAAATAAGAAACATGACCAGGATAGCTTACAGTTCAACTGGGACATCTTATAGGGTGGTGCAGCACCTCTGGCTTCTTATTAAACGGGAAAATACCCACCTCCCTTACTATTACTGAAATGCTCAGAAATAAGACTCGATCTTAAATTGCCATCCATGTGGTGCAGTTTAATTGAACTCTGTTAAACAGTGACTTACTCTCAAATCTATGCTAGAAATAAAAGCTTAGAGGGCCTATATTTGGAGAGGATGTCCAGGAGAAAAAAAGTATCTTAAAAACATTCTTTGAGCAAAGCCAGATGCTAACGTAAACTCAAAAGGAATGTAAGAAAGTATTGTATGTGTGAGGTAAATTCTGTATATCGCTTCTCAGGATTCCATATTTTTTTCTATGCTCTGTTCTTTTTTCTCATTTTTTTTTCTCCTTACTTTCATTTGTTTGTTTAAATTTATTTATTTCTGTGGTTTCTCTCTGCTGTGTGTGGTGTATTGTTGAGGGTATATTCATTCAGATAACCCCAGTGGTGTATACGTGTGGGTTTTGCTCCTCCAAATTATTTCTGTAATTTCTTGAGATTGAACTGGTGGTTTACAGATTGGATTATTATCAAATAGAATTCAAAATACAGGGTTATAAAACATGCAGCTTGAAAAAGTGCCCGTGTTATATTTGTGTTTTAAAATAATAGTAACTTAATGTGAAAGGATGCTAAAATATGAAATGATGTTTTTTTATCTTGACATGTATTTAACACATTTTTCATTGTCTCTACCACTTTAAAAAAAAAAAAAAAAAAAAAGCTTGAAATAAACAATTACAGTACATTGCAAGGCCAGTTTCTTGTGGAATGAGAGTAGATCTGGGCTCTTTCTGTAACTTCCAGGTCTACCTTTGCATACTGGTTAAGTTGCATATGAAGTTTTGAGAATGATTATGGTATTCTTGAAGGCTTCAGACAGACTTTATGACTTCCCTACAAGCTTGGCATAAAAACATATATTGCAGTGGCATGAGGTTTTATTGTTTGCTTGGTTTCTAGAACATATTATTGGGATTCCTTGTAGGTAAATATAGCTGTGTCAACTGATCGGGTGCATAAGAGAAACAAGCTCACCTGAACTTTAGCCATTCATCTGGGGGTTAAGAAAAAAACACCCCGCAAACCCACATTTAGAGTAGCTGAGTACTGTCATGCAATATTGGGCTACATAAAGCCTTTGCTTTTCAGAATAGCATGATTGCTGAGTTAAGTATACAGCTGGCATCAGGCCTTCAAGCCTTCGTTTTTGGCAGATGCTTGCTCTGCTACTCCTTCTTCCTTGGTGTATGTCACATTTAGCCTTTTTGGCTTTGGTTACAGCAGAGGTTGGATTTTTATAGCAGTGGATGTGGATATTGCTCTCAATAGACTTGTGGAAAACCAAATACGGGTAGTCTTTTTTTTTTTCCCAGTCTGAAATAGCTCATTCATACTAAATATTACTGTACAGATGACTTTGAATAAATTGTTGAGTGCAAGAAACAAATGTGGCTATCTGTTATGTTAGAAATTTGGAATATCTGATTTGACATATGATATATACCAGCTAAAAATGCTGGTAAAAACACCAGGCTCTTCATGATTATACGTTTGGTTTTCAACAGTAACAAAAATATACTGGATATAATCCTTGTAAGGAACAAATTGAAGGCTGCAGCTAACCTTCTGACCTTGCCTTTGCTGGAATTACTACTAGGATTAACAGTTACTGCAATGATGGAAGGCATTTAAAGAAGACAAGCTTAAATATTACTGATACTGCGTTGTTGAAAGCTCTTTGTGAGCCCTCTCTACTTCAACATTTCTGATTATTACCACAAAATAACTTTTTATATCAGAACCATAGAATGTTTATATTTACTGATTTTTGGAAGGTTCTGCCTCAATAAAACTTAAATTGTTAAATGAATAAATGTACAGATCCATAAGTAGATGGTTACTTTATTTTTAAAATATATAAGCACTTATAGGCTTTAAATTCAGATTTTCTAATTAGTACGTTGAAATAGATCCTGTTTGTTAAGTTAAAGAAGTATGTTTTTTAAATTATGCAGCTTATTTGTTTTCTGTACGAATAATTCCTATTGAAATCAGAGGGACTGCTTGTGAGGGTTATATGATCCCAATACAGGCTTACTATACCTCCTCCTTGCTTTGTAGCTTTGTATGCTTTAACATAAGCTTGTGTCAGTAGGGGGAAGAGCATGGGACAGATATAGGGCCGGAGTACTTTGAGAAGGCGGCAAGTCTTTTTGCAAGTTTGGGCCTATGTTTGCTAGACCATATTGTTGAACATAAGAACATAATGCAATCAAACATAAGTCGATCTTTTGGAGCGGTCTGCTTGGAAGACTGTTGGTACACACACCTTTTGTGGAATGTTTTCTGTGGAGAGAAGAAGCCAAACAATGGCCGAAGGGGAGTATTTATTTGTGTATTTTAAAATGAACCCATTGTGAGAAATGAATGCTATTTTGACACTGCAGTTGAATTAAATCCTATAAAACTGACACAGATAATAGCAGCATTGTTTAGCTGACAAAAATGTATAGAGTACAGTGGACACTGACTCAAGTTGTCAGGAATCAGCTTTAGGGAATTCTGCTTCACCAAACAGTTCTCTTTACTTCTAATACTTGACAGTATAGCCATTCAAAGAAATCAAAGATGAGAAATATGGAAAGAAAGGGATACTTTACAATAACTGCCTTTATCTTGAAATGAAACCAGATATTAATTCTTAGAAAAACAAAATTCAAAGCCACTGAAAGAAAGAAGGAAAAATGTAAGTGTATTTTTATGAAGACTTTTGCTAAAACCTTGGAGATCTTGCTTCATTCTAACATCTAATGGTGAGTATGACATTTATGGCTAGAAAATCATGTATCATTGTGGAACTCATATGTAAGATACACTCAATGGTTAAATAGTTTCTAACTGTAATCTTACAGTAGATTTATATAAATTACCTTATAAAAACATGGTAATAGAGGGAATAGTACCAAAAAAGTAATAGCAGAATTGTCAGAAGATATGAAGAATCTTGAACAGTGTGCAAGATGCGTTCTGAGTTTTGATTATTGTGTGTGTTTTCAGAAGTTCAAACGTAGAAAGCAATGTGTATTGTGTAACCTCTGATGCTAGGAGAAATAAGGATGAAATAATTTACGAGCATGTAATATTAACAGTTAGAAATTACAGAAAATCTGCCACCTTTTCTCTTCTAAAACATGCTAAGATATATTAGATATTCTATATAAGATGTGAGAACAAATATTTTCAATAAGGATTAGCTTAGAGGGTAACAATAATTGTGACAATGACTTGGAAGGTTTCTGAACATACAAAAGCCTGACATGGTGCTATTAGAACAGCTTATGGACAGTCATTTTCTATTCTGCTAGCTACAAGAAGCGGTTGCTCAAGAAGTGTCTCTCTGTCCATCCTGCAAGTGCACTGTTTCTGGAGCAGCACTGCCCACTAAGAAGAGACTGCTTTGCTCTCCTCACAGTTTTGCAGAAGGTGTTCGTGAGAGCAACAGTTTTCCACTGGGTCTTGCAGGGGAGCTATTGATTATCCTTACTGCTTATAGATGTCTGATTAAAACAATTAAAAGCTGTTTTCTCCCATTGGTTTCTCACTGGAAATCCACTGTGAACATTGAGCCTTGGAAGTAACATTTCTGCTCTATGCTCTGTTTCTAGGGATCTGTGTGGAATGGCTCCAAAGCCTAGAGGGTTTGGCTTCTTTCCCATGAAACTCCTCCTTTTTGCCTGTACATCCCAGAAGAATATCACTGATTTGAAGAAGGAGAAAAATTACTGTTTGGATAATTGTTTCCTCATATCTTCATACACTCTATACACAATAGCCAGAGTTAGAATTGCCATGTGCTTGGTGGGTAGTTACATCAGGAATTTAAGAAGAGCATGTGTTCTCTACTATCTGACACTTCTCATTTGATGGACTTGATTTCTCCCATGGATTTTCTAAGTATGAATAGGGGCTGTGTTATCCACTAGGAAAGTAATGGAGTAGCTGTCCTCCAAACTGGATCACAACTAAATTCCAGAAGTTCCTACTAAGCACTGAGAACAGCAGGTAGAGTCTAATCCTGTCTTTGATTGAAGTCAGAAAATCTTTGTGGTATATGAGTTCTTTGATGCTGTTTTATTTCACACAGATTTGGAAGGAAAGGGATCTGTACATCCTTGTTGGAAGTGGTAGGTAAAAATAGGTCATGTTTGATTTTTAGATGCTATTTGAACTTAATCTGTAAGGACATAAATTCTTGCTTATATTGGATTATGTTAAAATACACTAAAGCTTGTGTATTTTTGATTATAGATATTCAAATTAAGTAAAAGATGCCTGTAGCCTTTGTATAGCTCTTGACAGCTATGTATCTTTTAAGTAATGCAACTGTTTTTGCAAAGCCTGGGTAGAAATCTAAAATGTGCATCTGGAATAGCTCTCCTCATCTATTGCTTTAGTCAGTTCCAGGATGGGTTAATACAGGTTAAGAGGGTTTAGTTTTGTCTTGATTATCCTACTGGAATGCTGGTTTTTGGATGCTCATCGCACTTGAAGTTGGTTTCTGACGCTCAGTCGTACAGTTGCTGAGGAGTATCAGACAACACAGCGCTGGTCGTATGTAATCTTAATGGTTAAAGTAAGGTTAGCTATAATCTAGGAGGTGACATTAACTTGTTAATGAGTATAATAGTCAGTTGATGCTGACACCACCATAAGAGGCTTGGGAGCCTAGGAATCACAAGGACAGAATTCTTGCTTCAGTGTCCAGAATTGCGTTCTGGAGAGTTGCATGGACGGCAGTATTCAGGACTCTTGATTAGTAGCACATTGTACGCTTGGTGGCTTCTGACTTGTATTTAAATGTGTATGTACTCTTTGGTGCATGTATGTGTGGATGAATATGTATGGACACACCTTTTTTCCCCACAGCCTATCCTGTGTCAAACGGATGTTTTTTGTCTCATTTTTCTTTGTTTTGCTACACAGTTCATTCTGAGGTATGTTTTCTTAAGGGAGTTTAAAATGAGCTTCCTGACACATGTATTCTTTAGCTAATTCTGAACATGACATGAAAAGGAATCTTTTTCTTCTACAGTAAATATTTTTGTAATACAGCATGCTTTTTCAGTGTAAGTAGGTTTCTGAGATACCATGCAAAATGGGACCCAATTTTATTAGAGTAGCCTAAAGAACAGAATAAATCCTTTAAGCCAATTGTATAAAAATGCAAATTTAAGTCAAGCAATTAAAAACAGATAGAAATTAGAGATTTGGATTTTGCAGAACAAGCTTTCCACAGCCACCGCCAGATTACTGCGCAATTTATCTGGGTTCTGTCAGCGATAGTCAGACTAGATTTTGATAAAGAGCAGCAAATCTGTCCCTCCGTAGCTCCTGTGACTTGCTGCAAATTTCATTCAAGTTGAAGCGTCGGTACAATCCCTTGAATAATTTGGAGTTAATCATTTGTACTTCACAGCCTCTGATAGGCCTTAGACTTGGGGGGTGGGAACAGATTTGGCTTTTTAATCGCCCTGTATATTGTACAGCGTGAGATAAATGACACAGACTGTCTGAAATCTACATTCTTGCTTCTGATGCAAAACTGTAATTAATTTTGTGCAGTGTTTCAGAATTGATCGTGGTCACTTGAATTTCTAATTTTTCATTCACTTCAAAGACCTTTTTTAGAAAGAATGTGCTTAGAGTGTGCGAATGCTCTCTGATGCTAGTGTACTAAATGACTATTTTACGCCTCTTTTTCAATAAGGTGAAACGGAGGTCAAGGCGTGTGGCTCGTGTTTATCTCTGTCCCAGCCTGCTTCGGGATATATTTCCTGACTTATAGGAAATACAATCAAACTTATGAAATTACATCTAAATACTTAAACTGTGCCGTGTTCGCTTCTGCGCCTTGTAGAAATCCAAAAGGCTTCTTTCAGAAATCCTTTTCAGCATAAAAGAATTAAGCACAATTTAGACAATAATTACCCTAATTAACTACACTATAATGTTTGTATTCAAGATTATAGAAACATTGTATCTGCTCTGTACCGCAATAATAACAAGTCTCCCTAATTTCTCTGTATTGATAGTACTTGTATGTGCCTCTTTGTTTGGTATATTTCACTGTAAAAATATTTGTCAGTGAAAGATTGAACAATATGAATGAATTTGATTATGCCATTGTCAAAAACCCCATGCATCACAATTTCTTGTTTTTAATCACTACTGTAAACCTCACAGCCTGAGGGCATAGTTTTAATTTGGGTGCCTTACTAATGAAAAGAAAAAAATAATTGTTTTGCCTGGATTTAATAATAAGCAATAAAATCAGCCAACCAGATTTTACCTCGGCATTCAATCTCTTTTTTATTATAAAACATTTTTGTCCTTTTTTTAGATTACAGGCGTAGATACCGAACATTTTACTAATAAATATTTCAGTTTGCTTATGAAGGCTAATGCTGTCATCTGAATATGGAATTATATTTCTTTCATGCTTCATTATCATTTCATGGTAGTAATGACAGTGAGGCGATGGAATATTTACAGGCTTTTCAGAAGACATTTATCCAATACATTTCCCTGAAGGGCACCTAGGCTTAAAGATACATTATCCTTTTATAAAACACTGCCCAGAATCCCAATTTCTGAATCAACCAATCATAACTTGTTTTGCAGCAGTTACTGGTAAAACCCTCAAGCCAGTCTCATATTAATCCTGTGAGTCTGTGGAGAGGTGTGTGTGTGCGGAGGGCTTGGGAGGGGGAGAGGTAGTGTTTGCTCCCGAAGCATCAGGCTTGGTACTTTCAGTAAAACACGTTGTTTCTTCTCTATTGATACAGTTTTTCAAAGACTGCCATAGTAAAGACCAGTGGTTTACGTTTTGGTGTATTTTTTATATAAACTTTGTTAGACTCTTGCATTAATTTACAATAACCTTGTCTATTGTGTGCCTGCTGCACGAGCAGATTCCCGGGATCTCTGTTGCTGTATATAAATACGTTGCATTGAAGCCATCCTACTCTAAAAGTATTCAGGCATTCAATCTGTTGCTTAGTAGATGGGTTGTCTCGCAGAGAGCCTTGCTTGCTTTTGCGTAAGGCTGCCTTGAAAAGAAATGCTTTCATTTGTCTGGATAAGATTCTTTATTTCTAAATAAGGAAGGAAAGCAACAATTATATACTGCTATAGTATCTTTCATCAAAGGAACTTCATAAGAGTCAGAATTTTACAGTAATTAGTGTGTTAGAATATGTTGTGGAATCAGGATTTTTCTTCTTGCTACTGGCCTGTTTCACTGGTAAATGTTTCTGCTGCGTTTGGCAGAGCAGCATACAGATTTCTTTTCAGGTTCTGGAAGAAATCTAGCAGGGACAGCACGGAGTTCTGCTGGAGCTGGTTTCCTCTGTGCCCTTTGTTAGAGCTAGCTCGAGGATCAATGCTTTATAGCAATAAGTAATTTAGGCATAACATACACACCTTTTGAATTAGTACAGTAAAAGGTCCCTATACTAGCTGACCCTGGAACTCAATGTATAAGGTGGGAAAAGGTGAATATTTTATTGGAAGCTGTAAGACAAATCTTCCTTAGAAAAAAAATCCTGTGTAATAACAATATAGAATTATCTCATTTGCAGACACGCACATCTTAAACCACACACAGCTTACATTATCTACCTCAGTTCTGATGATTTAAATTTCACCATCCAGCAGTTCTAACTTACAGCTTTAGAATACTGAGATATTTCAAAATGTTTGAGATATCTGCCATTAAAACAATTGGCATGTACCATCTGTCAGCACGTGTACGTCTCCAAGATACTGCATTTCAGCTGCAGAAGGCATATATAAAATGCGTGTCTGCCAAAAAAAAAGAAGTTGAGTGGTCTGGTGACGTAGTCTGAAATTATACTGATGCTCCTTGGCAGCCAATCCCTGTGCTTCTGGGAGTCCTGTAGCCAGGCACTTTTGTTCCTTTCCTGTCTTTCCTAAAGAATAAGTTCTAAAATTCATATGGGCAAGTCACTTTGGGGCGTGTTTTTAGTGGGCTCGAGTCTGTTCTTTCTCTGACAACTTGATCTTTATTTTTGCAAGCATTAAACAAAATTCAGAGCAAGAATAAAAAAAATACCTGTGTATTTTCTGCTATATCTACTTGCTGAGAACAGATAATTAGAGATAAATGTGCTCAGATGTGCACCTGCATATCAATTTGGCTGCAAAAAAAAATTTCTGTTGTTCAGTTCCCAGTGTCTGTCAATGACAGCTATTACATAAAGAGGATGTATTGGGTCCCCAGATTTTGTTGAAATAAAAGCACAGTCTCTCCTTCATAGGCAAAGAATTAATCTCTTCAGGTGAGGGTTTTATACTCTTTTTTTCTTTAACCAAATGAATAGATACGTGTGCAGTAACCTCACTGCTGTTTTATAAAAGTGAGTCTTGAGCTAGTTTGTATTTGGATCTGGAGAATGTAGAAGATTGCTTTGCTTCTGCAAGGCATGGGGCTTCCTTGATGCCCTTGAAGATGGGACCTATCATGCCCAACACCTTATAAAATGAGATTTTTCAATCACCGTTTCACTGGCATTGAGTGCTTCCACTTATTTTCACAACATTAGAGAAAAAGATGCCCAGCATGTCTGAGCAGAAATCACTCTCAGTGAATCCCAATAAAATCCCAAAGCTCTCCCACAACACAGTTTATTTCTCAGTTAACAATCTTGTGTGTATCTTCATTACTGTTGTTGCTCTTTATAATTTTCATGAAAATTCTTAATGGTTTCTAATGATGTACAGAATTCTAAAGCAATCTTGTAAACAGTGCATATATATCTGTAGACACCAGACTACCAACATAACTACGATGGGTGCTACCATGCACAAACTGTTTGTATTGGTTTGGGGAATTTCCATGCTGTTCACATTCCAGTAGTAGTAAAGTTTCTGTTTTGCATGTCTTCCTCTGTTTGGAATACCTATACCTTGTGATATTTTCCTAATGCTGTTGAACAACCAGTTTATGCTCTATGCATTGTATATCAATGTTTGTAGTACACTTGTGAAGATACTTCGAGCAGTGCTTGAAGAGAAGGTGCCAACAGGATGGTGGAATAAAGATTCATATTGTAGGTCATGTGAATTAAAAGAGATGTATAGTTTTGGCATGAGTAGCAAATGAAGGGGGACAGGGCAGATCTTTGAGACATATAAATTCGATGTAAATCACCAGATTTCCTCCCAAATTCAGAATTTAAGTCAATAATTGGGTTAATTCTTAAATGCTCGTATTTTGGCCTGTTTAGTTCCTTTCACCTCCATTTACTGAAATGTCTGTCCTAGAAGATTTGGTGTTTGGAAAACTGGATGCTTTGGGTTACTTGGAGATTAGATACTCTGGATGCACACACATCCTTTGTTGTAACGAGAAGGATACGTCCTCGTGACAGTAGCTCAATATATTAAATACATATCGCTATACTGTGAGTATTTCTGAGAATGAGTACTTGGAAGCAGCAGCATGAGCTATTTCTAAGCTCTTTCAGAAAAGCTTCCCTCCCTATGATTTACTTTGAAGAATAATACTTTCTCTCTAGAACTTGTGTTTCAGTAGATTGGCTTTAAGAGCATCAAAGGAATGAGCCCTCTCTAAAGTGAACACTAAACTGAAGATATATTTGATTACAAAGGGGATTGTGCATAACAGTAATTTGTATCTTTAAATAACCTCTCACGCAGTAGATTTACAGTTGGGATGTGTGAGGGGGTGTGCATTGTGCTACAGGATCATAAACCTTGTAGATGGAATGCAAGATATTACTGGAGAACGTCATTCATCCCTGTGAGTACCAGGTATCCCATCCTACAGTAAGGTTTTTTTTTTTTTAAATACAAAAGCAAACAACAACAAATAAATAACAGCAAAAACCAACCCACACTGCCTGAGCCTGGCTCTAGTTTTGGGGTGGTTGTAACTTATGCCTTCCCACAGGACGAGCCTGTTAGCATGTACTGAGTGCCCGCTGTAATTTGATTCCTTTTTCAATTGCAGATAAAAAGAAAAATGTTACAATTACTCTAGATAGGGTTCTAAAATTGTGATTATCTAAGTAATATCTTAATAACTTTGCAACAGGACAAACCACAGGGTTCCTCTGTTTTTCCTTTCTCAAGAGCCGCACTGCAGTTAGTCAGGGAGAGGGGGGATTCGAGCAAACAATCCCCCCTTCCCACCAGTCTGCATCCCTTGAACATTCTGATAAATGCTGAACAGTTGTGTATGACTGTCAGTACTTAAAAAATGTGAATTTATAACATCCTGGGGGGGGGGGAAGGGAAGGGAAGAACTCAAAGCTGCTCACCATTCAAGAACAAAACATTCCTCCTGTAAATGATTAACTGTTGTTTTTTTTTTTTTTCCTTCCCCCCACCCTGGGTGTGCATCCCTGTGTGTGTTGGTGTAAGGGAGATACAACCCCTTGCAAAGTCATCGTGGCTGGAATCTGCTACAGCACTTGCTTAAAAATCCATTTTGATCACTGAACATTAACCAAAGTGTTGACAAAAGGTCATTTGGCCTCAGGGAAGAAATAGCAAATTTTATGTACACAACACATTGCAGTGAGTATAGGGTCATTATAACTATACGGATAGCTTTTTTTTGTCTTTTTTTTCTCCCCTTCTTTGGCTACTGTATGACTTTGAACTTGGCATGGAAGCACACAGTGCTGAAGCAAGAACTCCTCCCTTCGGTGATCACATGAGCCCCTGCGAGTTCTTGACAGGGCCAGTAACGAGCTGTGTCCCACAGCAGATATAATATTTTTGACATAAGACTTCAATTGCAAAAATGTTGATGACCTGTGCAAATGTATTGATTTGTTTTTTTTTCTCAATAGACCAAAGTGTTGTTTGTAGTTAGAAGAGGAGAAGAAAGCTAGTGAAACAGAGTTGAATCTACTTCTTAGAAGCCTGGGTTATCAAACTCATTAATCTACATGTCAAGAGGCTAGGAATGAATAATTGTGTGTAGAATTTATCTGCCAACATGATAGCTACTTTTCAGCTCTCTCTTCAGAGCTCTTTCATTGTGCTTGGCTTTATTATATGCTTTGTCTTTTCTATTTCTAGTCTGTTGGGGAGGTATAGAAATATGTACCTCAGCACTACAGAGGACAGTTGCTTTGAAACATGACGCTGGTTAGTTCTCTGCATGCACATTTATTCCTGCCTAGGTGTTTAAGCATCAGGGTAACTTGTAAGATTTACTCTCTGCTCAAATGTTAATTCTTAGCATTATGAATATTATTGCACCAAAAAAGTCACCTTGGAGGTAACGTCTTTGTGTCATTTTTGACAGCTTTGTATGCAATATGGGCTGCTTTATGAAAATAGTGTTCTTGTTTGTAATGCTTCTAAATGATGAGGATTCAGAGCTTTTTATAAAAATGATGTTTTGAGAATCTGAGTACAACTGAGGTGCTATTATTTACTATTGAGATTTTCATTGCCGAGAAGGACAAAATCCCAAACCAGAGCTGTTGTGGAGAGAGTAGTAGAAAGCAGCTTCTGTGAGACTGGAAACTAATTTGAGTCAGAATATATTGTAAATAACTTTTTTTTTTTGAAAGAGCGTTGTTCTGATTCTGATCATGCTAGTTTTGTTAGTGTGCCTGCACGATAGCTTAATGGGTTTATCAACATTTCCTTGTGTGTCATTGATACCAAACCTGCATGCCTTGGTCTTACTTGCTATATATGTGTTTATAAGACAAAATATTCATACTGCAGCTGAATTTTATTCTAAATGCATTGTGCCTGGGAGCTGTTGGGCTTTACCAACTTCCTTATTTGTTGTTGTTGACCAAGATCTATGATAATGTCCCACAGTTACGGCCTTTGCTGTAAAAGACAAGGACAGGCTGGTCTCCATACTATCCAAGAATGCATACAGGGGGTAATAGATCTAGGTACTTCTTATAGCAGAAATGATGCATGCTGTTGAGCACTTTCTTTCTTTAGCCTAAGCTCTCTGAGGCATCCGTCCTGTTACCCGGCACATCCAGAGTGCTTCATAACATTATTACCCGGGTGTTGTGTTTCTGTTCCTTTTCTCAGTAATCTAGATGACGCTGGTAGAAAAATTCAGCATGTGGTCCCTATTCAACTGATTTTACACGATTATCATCTGAACAGTGAAAGGTAAATAGTTTATTTTTAAAGGGTCGTGAACAATGCATTCTCATATTTTCACCCAGGCGTACTGTAGTGTTTGTTGAAATGAAAATCTGTAATGAAGAAAGGGAGGGAGCTTTATATTCAGTATGTATATGGTAACTCAGAACACTGTTTATTGTAACAGAATAAAAGTACTGCAAGTCTAAGTGGTTTCAACGATGTTTCCTTCATCCCAGGAGCATCTGAACCCAGCTTCTGCCTTGTCAGCCACATTTATGATGTGTTCATAATTAAATGTCCACGATGCTCACAGCATGCTGACCACAGAGGGGCCATAAGCAGTAAAGATAAATGAGAGAGAGAGATGTAATATTGCTTCACTTGTGGGTTTAGTCTGATGTTAAAGATTGTCAGTGATAATTATTAATATGTGACCTGGTTGAGTCTTTATGTGAACAATCACAATTTTAATAAAGTGGTAAACTCTGCTCTCTCTCTAATCTCGCTCTGTATTTAACTGTTTTACATTTATTTCTAGGATTTCAGGCCAAATTTAACTTACTGAAAAATGATACAGTAGCCTGTTAATATAAATGTGCTGCTATTAACGTTTTTATTTAGAGCTTAAATAAGTCTAAAATGTGAGTAACTGAAAGGAATAGCAATAGGTTGTGTCTAGGTTGTGGTAGGGGTAAAACTGAATTTTGTGAATTGTTTGCCAACACAGACAAGATTTAGGAGTCCTTCTTCTTTAATATCAATAAAGAATAGCTGGATGTGCCCTATAAGGCACGTGCTATATCCTCATGTATCTAAAAGTCCAATTTACCATAGTATTTCCACTGTACCAGCTTGCCAGAAATGTCTCCTTCCTGGAACCGGAAAAATGCTTTGTTGCATTTGATACTTAAGATCTGCCACTTATCTTTTTGCCTCTGCTTGTATCTCTGAATTTTATTTATGGGCAATTGACCAGGAGATATATTTAGGCCAGAAAATTAAAATACTGTAAAATGAAAGTATTGGCAAAGAAATGCCAGCCTGTGACTGGTACTCTGCTAAAACCGCCCACTGAATATTTAGCATTTTTTATCTCTTTATTTCAATACCTCCAACTTTACATAGGAACAGCAGATGCTTACAATATAGCATCTGGACATAGCATTTTTTTTTTTTGTTTTAAATTATTATCATAATGGGAGGAAAAGGTGAGTTGTAAAAATTGGGTATTTAAAAAGGAAGCTGAAATACTTAGGGCCAGGTTATTTCAAAACATATCACTTGGCACTTTTGCATATGAAGGACAACTGCATTTTCTATTAAGAAATAAGTGCTATTTCAGAGAATGTGTGTATCTATCAATGGCCATATTTCACAGCTGGAATTCCATTGTAATTTGCTTTATTTTCACACTCATGGCAGCTACAGTTCTTGGTTATTACTTACCTGCTTACTAATTACCCATGTCTGTAAGTACAGTATCATATTCTGACGCTTACAAATCTTTGTTCATCAGAAGGATGGTACCTGGGAGTCAGTAGAACCGAATTAAGTGACAGGAATGTGCTATCCAGATCTTCCTGAAGAAGTTAGTGGGTTTAATCGTGGCGTAAGATACTTTTACTAAGGCTATATAGTATGAGAAACTGTCTTAAGTTTTTTGGTTTATTTTTAATTTTGGGAAGAACAGAGGGAGCTGAGAAGTGAAAATTCCATTTCTGTTGAATGAGTAAAGGGCACAGTCTGAGTACAAAGCACTACCAAACCATTTACACCTGCTAAATATGGATGCTTCTTCAATAACAACTTTACTCTGCTGTGTATTGAAATGTGGCTTTATTCTCGATGGACTAAAGTATGTAGTTTATCCCTAAGTCCAACCACTTATTTAACTCACCTGTGTATGCAAATGACTAATGATACTTACATGGCATGTACATCACAATAGATAGTGGTTTTATGACATTAATAAAAGTAATAAAATGCTAGTGTAGTTAAAAATATTTAAATAAATGTTTATTAAATGCAATCACTTATTAGAAACAAATGCAGTAGCATTATATCTTTGTTTGGTTGATCAGCCCAAGTGTTTCATCAAAGTTTGCCTGTCAGACTCACACGTCTTTGCAAGCCTAATTGACGCTAATAGACCTGAAAAGAGGAGGAGTAAACTTAGAACATAATGCACATATAAAGATCCAGAGAATTGGTGACTAGTTATAAATGCATCAGTGTGGTTTGAAATGAAAGGCTTAAACAAAGGAATAACGTTTAGATAATAAAGAAGTCCATTACGCTTAAATGGCTGTGAACAGGTTAAAAAGAAAAAAAGTATTCTGTCAAATCAATACTTGTAGTGCAAAATTAATCACACATTTGACAAGACATGGTTCTGTGTTATTTCCACCTACTGTATCTGATTCCATCTGAACATCCATTATTAATAAAATAGTCTCTTTCAAGAAATTCATTACCCCAGACTAAACACTTTAATTTTTTTAAAACAAAATGTGGATTTGAAATACTATTTCACAATTCATTTAGTACAGATATTCCTTGTGAATATTTTTCACCATCTCACTTAAATAATTTTATCTTTCTGCCATTACTTCTGTTCACTTTATGCTTATTCTTTTCTAGTGACCCTATCTTTCGCTTGACTCCTAACTGTGAAACTGTGCCCTACGTGCAGAATATCGCTCAGACTGATAGAGGCTGAGTTCTCTTAATTTTTGGAACACATAACATCCATCTTCTACAGATTTATTTACTTTGTACAAATAAATATAAGGAACATGGTAATTGGTTACAGTTTTTTAAAACTGTAAAAAAAAAAACAAACAAAAAACACCCACAATAATTCAGAGGGTTTATCAAAAATGCTGTTAGTGTTCCAAGAAATGGTAACTGTGGGTGGTAGGAGGAAACAAAATCAAACGGCCTCCTGCTGAAGTCAGTGAAAAGAAATACTGAGGAGTTCTGAGAGTCATGAGTAGAGGGATTAGGACAATTAGGAGTTTTCTGACAGACAGACCTGGAGGAGTAGATTTGGTCTTTCAAGTAAAGTGAGGAAACCTTCTCTAAACTGAATTGCAACTTTACACTTGAATTCAGTGTGGGAAAGTTGTTTTCATCAATAGCTTCTGATGCTGTATCTATATTTCCTAGCCTTTTGAGTTATTTTTATAATACCGGATTTTGATAATCTGCATTTCTGCCTTGCAACAATAACTTTGCATAAACATTGCATAACTCTGAGCATTTAACATTGGGTCAATATTTAAATAGTTTTTTTTGCTGTTGTACGTAACTTTAATGTCTAAAAAGAAGCAGAATGAAGACAAATATTTAATGCTAACTTAGGACAAGTAAAATGTCTACTCTATAGTAATTCTGTAGTTCCCAAAATTTTAAATGTGGGATCCACTTTTCAAATACAAAAGTTTCATTGGAGCACATCTGCATCACTGGGTTGGTTGAGCTGCTACTTTTCTTTTAAATTATCTAATTAATAAAGACTGATGAGATAACGGGAATACAGGTTTTCTTTTGTAGAAACATATTAAGTTCTCAATGACAATGAAGTGAAATGTGAGTGTTAAGCTTCAGTCCTTTGTAATAGACATTTGACTGTACAGCTAATTTTACATTATTTTATAATGTTGACAATTTTATACCAGACATTCAGAGCTAATTATAGTAGCAGAGCATTCTTCATAAGACGCACTTGCCTATGTGCTAGATAATAAAAAATGATAATATATTTGCAAGGCTGTACTGTAGTAAGAGTTCAAATTCGCTATATAAATGTAAAGAAGTAAATACAATCACTGTAAATAATGTTTTGTTCCCAATACATATTATAACACTAAGCAAAATTAAGTGTTCATGGTGAAAGTTTTTGAAAGGTGTCTAACTGGCTTATGAATCTATGTTTTATTGACTTGTCTGAAGACTCTAGGTCAACGTGATGGAATTTAGGTGTAAGCACTTACAGGTATGTGTGCTATTGACAAAAGTGCATTTTTGTCTTAGTTAATTAGGTGCTTTAAAAAAAAATTGTCCTTGGTTACTGTAAGTATCTGATAATTCTTTGTATAGCTGCTTCAGGGGATGAAAAGTTGTGATTGTGAGCTTGAAAAAGTTAATGGCAAAACTGCTAAATTTCTGACTTCAGTCAAGGTGCCAACTTGAACTGTGCTTTAAAGTGGAACAGTTGGTGTCAAAGCCAATATGTAAATGTATTTGAAAAGCAAAACCCAAACTAGCAGATGTACGCTGTCATGTATCTTGCACAGTGACTGCAATAAGGAACTGACTGGAAGTCAATGCTTAGAGTGATTCTGGTGCTCTGTGGTCCTGTACGTTACAGCAAAGACTTGGGCATGTAGGCTGTTATCTTTCCTCACTTTGGGGAAGTATATATGAGTACTCTATCCTTAACAAAAAGAGAGGCTTAGGATTTGAAATACTGCCAGCTGCTCTGTGTGAGCTTGAGGGAAATTCTTAGCAAAAAAACAGCTTTAAGTACTTATCTTTGATTGTGGTAAGTTTGCAGATATCAGTTAGCCTGTAGATCATTGCTTCCTCTCCTTCTCTTTCTCTCTCCCTCCTTTAATATATTTACTTATTCATAAAGTACTTTTTGTCTCTGTGCCACCAAGTGTCCTGGCATCAAATTCTAGTGATGATTTAGCCATGTTCTGTTACTAGATCTTTTCCTGTAGACCTGGATTTGCAGATGAAAGACATGAAAATGCACTTTTATTTTTAACTAAATCTCTATCTCTGGATGTAATTATTGGACCAACTACATGGGAATACTTCAGGGAAAAGATACTGTTTCATCAGATTTTGGACTGTATTCAGTAAAAACAGTTCTGTGATGAGGTGAAGGTTTTTCATCATGAATTATGATCCTGTCAAAAAAGCAAAATCCTTTAATATCATCAAGCTGTTAAGTAAACAGGTGCATAACATAAAATCTCAACACCTAAAGGTGAGCTGGCCCATGGAGTTCACTGGATAACAAGGGTGCTGATGTCCAGTACCTGTCATTTAGGGGCAATGGCTGTTTACGAGGGTGGATGGTTTTAAACTGAGACAGGGGAGGTTTAGGTTAGATATTAGGAGGAAGTTTTTCACTCAGAGGGTGGTGATGCATTGAAACAGGTTGCTCAAGGAGGTTGTGGATGCCCCATCCCTGGAGGCATTCAAGGCAAGGCTGGATGTGGCTCTGGGCAGCCTGGTGATTGGTGACCCTATGCATAGCAGGGGGGTTGAAATTAGATGATCTTTTGAGGTCCTTTTCAACCCAGGCCACTCTATGATTCTATGATTTATTTAATTAGCTATATATTCTTACTTGAACACCGTAGAAGCATGGGCTAGATACACCTTCATGAGCTATGTGAAAATGACCACTGCTTTTGAAGTGGTAGAGTCTTCATAACTGAGCGGTGTGCTCTTTGATAATTCTGCTATTTCCCCTGTGGTTTGGTATACCTGCATTCTGAACCAAGTGTTAATAAGGTTTTGTACAGATAAGTGCTGATTTCTTCCTGAAATCCAAAATATGGTGGATAAAAAATGATGTGGGATGAGAGACTTGGATAATTGATTTAAGAATTAAATAAATCAATAAATAAAATTTCTAATGCCTTCATTGTGAGCCTTTCTGTGGAGAAGTTGAGTGCGTTAGAAAAGAAACCAAACCCCGAACCTTGTATTTTGTGAGTATTTTTCACAAGTGTTTTCTTTCTTAAAATGGCCAACAGTGTGTGACTTCATGCAGCACTGGTCAGAAATCAAACTTGAAAGTATTTCTTACATAGGCTGAGAGTGAATTAAAAATGAAGATACTAAAGGAAATTGAAATGTGAAAATTTCAATATATTTCACTGATTGAACTCACAAGTAAGTTGTGTGGTTGGAAAGGGTGGTGAAGAAGGTCTTTTTGTTTAGATTTTTAATGGCTTTATGAGTTGTTTTGCAAATTTTGATATTATATCTTTGCGTCTTCTTGAATGAGATCACTATGCAAACCGTGGTCCTTACTGTCCTATTCTAAGCTTCGAAATGATGACCAAGATCTCGATTTGGGCGCTCTAATTGTGTTTCTGTCTGGTGACATAACATAAGCAGATGTTGTTTTACACTATGAGGGAAAGGTTAAATTTGAGCTTTGCTGTATGCCTGCTCTAGCAGATAACTCTTCTGAAGTCAGCATTTGATTAATATGATGGTCATGCCCACTTACCCTCCTATTTGAATGTATGCGCTTTCATTGTACATGAAAATCTAAATGGCATTGATCATAGTAGATGAAAAAATGGCTTCTGATGTTTTTCTGAATGGCTGTTGTAGAATGCTTTCTTCGAGAAAAGCTTGTTGATTCTTGATTTCATAAAACTATTTTTTTTCACGTTAGAAGTCAAAGTGAAAGTGAAACTAATGCCAGAAGCCAAGGGAGTTCCTTCTCTCAACTACTGGGTACTTGACATTCTTGTCCTTTTGGTTATTTTTTACCTCTCTTTGCTCTGATGATTTCTGGAATTACCAAAGTGCTGCCAAAATCGAAACTGAGAACTGCAGTTTTTACTACAACTTCCTGTTCCAAAATATATGTTAATTTCTTTATCAGAATGGGCTTTCTTGCCCGTTCTGCCACATATTTTGAGGTCTTGTGGAAAGTTCTGCTGCTGTGATAGTAAAAAGATGAATAAAGATGACATCAGTTAACTTCAGTTTTAGATAATAAAATTTTAAGGTTGACTTTGCTTTCTGAATGGATCACTTTTACTTTTTCCTCATTAATCACTTGGTATTGACATTGCAAAAAGTTGTTTTATTTTAGAGTACCTCGCTCCCATTTCTCTGTCCTGCCAGTACTCTATTGGCTTGGGAGATTCCTGGATCTTGGAATGTGGTTGAGAAACAAGAGGAGAAGTTTCAGTATTTTGTTAGAATGAGGTCATTTGACTGAGGTTGAGACATGTGATGAATAAAACTGTCATGGGAAGAAAAATTTTTTTTCCTTTCTTTTTTGGTATGTGATCTGACTGTCACTTCTTTGTAGCATGGTTTTTCCCTGCTGTGAGTTTGCAGTTCTCCTTTCCAAAACTGAAGGATTGCATGTAATTTATTTCACGGGAATGCTTTATGCTTGCAAGAGATGAACAGATGTTTAGAAAACAAAGCAACTAGTCACTAGTTTTGTTACAGCTACACTGGTGATCAATTGTATGAATTTTACAGCATAGCTGTATCAAAATGGATGTTTCAGAGGCATTTCAATCAAAAGTGGTGCCATTCTGGGTTTGAAACATAGTCTTAGATTTATTTTTCTAGCAGTGCAATCCTTGAAGATTATACTTCATGCACCATTTTTAGGCATGTCAACATCCCTTACAAAATACAAAGATGAGCGTTATTTCATAGAGGTGGCACAAAGTAATACAATAAAATGGATTTATATTGTCTTAATTTATTTAAAATGTGCATAGACAGAACTGGGGTAAAATCTGTGAGATGAAATATCTTGTTCACATGAATATACTGGAGGAAAAATGATCAACACTATTCCAACTTTGAAAGGAAAAGTGGAATATGTGGCTTGCTTTTACAGGCAGTAAAGTTCTAGTGATGCATTTCACAATGCTTTCATATAGGTTAAATCTTCTGATGCCCAGAAGTATATATTCACTGTAGTCTGAGCTGTCCTATAAACTCTGGGAATACTGCTCAGGAGCTACTGCAAGACAGGACTTGGTTTCTTTTCCTAGTTCTGTAGCTGATCTCAAGCAGTACCTTCTGAGGCAAAGTACAGCTATGCTTGTGGTGATGAAAGGTGAAACTCATTTTTTAATATTATTAGTATTCCCTAAGTTCAGTTCTGAGTACAGAGGTGTACTGCTTCACTGGAACGATACATGTCTAAACATTAAAAGCAAGTATAGCATGGTGCTGTCCCAAGATTTCTGACTCCCTTATGCTTTGTATCAAAAGCAATATTTAACCACTGCTTTTTATACGTGAGAATAGTGGTGTTGTTTTTCAAGCAAAATATATTACCTTGGTTTTGCCAGAGATGCAATGAAAAGCTTCAGTGACCAAAGAAGCAAATATATGCTGTTTTCATATAACAGAGGTAAGCGTAGAGTTTGGCTTGCTGTTGTCAGCCAGGAGTTCTTGCTGAAGAATGTCATCAGCCTCTAGAGGGTTTATGGATCTAAAGTCAGTTGAATTGGGCTTGACTGCATTAAAAGGGCATTACATGACACAAAGTGTATCTGGTTTATCTACATTCCAGTGTTACAGCAGTCATGTTTCCTTTGCAGTTTGTTGCTTAAAGACTACAGGGGTCACACTGTGTCAGTTGGTGTGTCAGAGTGTGAATAATACCAAAATAAGCATTGGATTAACAGAAAAAATATTGTTACTTGGACTTTGGCAAACATTACCAGAATGCATGTTCTCTGGATGGTCTTTAACTAGCTAATATGTGAGCTAGCTATTGCTTGAGCGGCAATGGAGTGCCAAGTTGTTTGGAGGAGAATTGATACTAGAAAGGTCCTTACAATACCTTGGAAGTATCATGTCTTCTGTGCCCTGCCTTGGATAGCGAGACACTTCAGTGCTCAAGTTACATATTCCTTCTAGCGTACAGAACACTTCATTTGCCATTTCTTGCATTGAATTAGATAGTTAAAATGCTTAAAACACCTTGCTGCCCTGGGTACGGGCTGTCATGTAGGACTTGATAGCTGAGACTAGCACTATCATAGAATGGCTACTAAGATATTCCCTTGAGAGTAGTTTTTCTGTGCTGACAGAACAGTTGGAGATAGCTTTTTCCATTAGGAAGACAGGCTGAAACCTAACTACGAGTTTCCATGTTGTGGGGAAGGAATCTGAAACAGAAAGTTTAAAGCCATTGCTATCCATGACTTGATCTTTCCTTGCTTTTGTGAAGGGTTCTGAAGTGAGATTATAGTAATGTAAGTTGGTAGCTGAGCCAGAAAAATGTACTTTATCAGCTCCATGCTGATATATAAGCAGGGAAATATTAGGAAATAGTAGGGAATAGTATAAGGTCCCACAGGATTTCTCGTCATGTGCCTTTGATCTTGATGATTTCTCAAGAGGAATATATCCTTTGGGCCAAATAAACTGCTAGTCCTAGAAAGGTACAGATGCCTGTTGCTGCTAGATCTATTAATTTGCTGCATGAGAGCAAATGAATAGATAATTCTGTCCTCTATGCATGAATTAATCTTTGAGGGAATAGTATAGATGATTGGTTTTTAACCTGTTAGTATTTAAAAGAGTTTCACAAGAAGCTTCAGGTTGTCTCTCTTTTTCCTGTGTATTTTTATGCACGAAAGTCAAAGCATTCTCAAAAAAGAAAACTGTTTTTTTGCAGTTTTGATGTAAATGATTGAATGATTGTTATATTAGCTATGTTGTTACTAATGCAATTAATAAGTCAGTCCAGGTTATATATAAATAAAAAAAAAAGGACCTTTTGGGAAAGGCCTTGAAGCAATTTGGTTTCTTGATCTTAACACCTGGAGTAGATAATCATTGGTGTACTGGTTGGAGGCTACAGGGTGGAAGCAAGGTGAAGTCTGGTTTGCTTGCATTTTAATCTGGGGAGGAATACGAAAATCACAGCTGGCTATGAACAGCTATTGGTAAAACCTTCTATTAGTGGCAGGTATTGTGTTTTCCTATTGTGCTTTGACGCTCACTGGACTATAGGGACACTCATTTAATGTATTATAGAGTGGAAAAAGTAGAACTGCACAGAGATGTTGGCTGCATTACACACAAATTCTTATGTGTCTTGTGTGCTCCATTTGGTGGTAGCAACTAGGGAAAAAATAGTTAATTTCCCAAGAGAAGGCATAGTGTACACACTCAGTGACTAAAAAATTAAATAGGAAAAGCAAAATAACATGGTGCTACCAATTTTATGTTATAGTCTTGACTGAACTTGGCATTACACTTGGTGTAACACAATGTCCAGAATAGATGTCACTAAAATTCCCTTTACTTTAGTACCATAAATAAAATCATGGTTTTTTAAAATATGTATACTGGAAATAAATATGATTTTTTTTTTTAAATATTGACTGTTAAGAAGTCTATGTAAATACTATGTTTTGTCTTGGCCTTGTGTTTTCAAATCTGTTCCAGTATCAGTTGTGTTGGTAGGGGACAGGATTTAAATGTTTTCCATCTCGTGCCAGGTATGGAAGCAAAAAGTGTGTTAATGTTTGCATGAGAATAAAGATGTGTGTACATAAAATCCATAAAATCTTCATGCCTGCAGCACTATTTACAGCATGTTAAAAGTCAGACAGACTCCTGGAAATTCCAGTCTGCACTTCATTTACATGCAGTGCTTTTAAATGTGATGACAAGTTCTGCTGAGGCACTACTAGATTTTGGGTTAATTTTATATGTTTATTTATCATCTGTGCTTTGCTAAAAATATTGCTGACGATCTGTAGTTTGCCTTTCCCTCTTACAGAAGGGACTTTGTTTCATCATCTCTGAGTTATGATTAAATATTATTAGATGTTGCAAAGGGAGAGCGAGTGAGGTGAGACTTCATTAGACTTTCAGCATCTATAGCATACAAGCTTCAAGGCTATTCTATGCTGTCAACTTGTCAGTCTTTAGACTCTAAGATTTTTTGCATCTGAGTTTGTCTTTTTATTAGTGTTCACAGAGCGTTTATCATGCAGTGTGTGTTGCCATAATTAAATTACACACAAAGAATGAAACTCAAAGCATAAGTTTTAATCAAAGTGCATTTTGCTGCCTTGTAATGCTGCTCAGTCTCCCAATGCAGCCTTATCTCTAGCTGACTTCCCTGTTCTTCTTCACCTGCTTCCAAATTCTGATCCAGTATTCCCCTCTGACTTGTTCCTGTTCTTGAATCATTCTAACTCCTCCCAGATTATCTCACACAGCTGTTCTCTAGCCCTGTTCCTAAGAGTTGAGAGAGCACCTGGTGTTGTCCTTTTGCTTCCATTCTTTTGTCATCCTTGAGCATGGCATTGTGATTCTGTTTCTGTGTATGTAGCCTCTGATGTCAGGAAAAATGAAAACGCAATGATAAACCTTTTTAAGAAGAGCTGGCTTCTACATGAGAGTAACAGGCATGCGAGTATTTCAGTGAAAATAATATAACCCAAGTGGGGACGTTTTTGGGTATATGCCCTTATTTTGCAGTCCTGGTGTACAAAACAATTGTTCTTTCTGACTTTTTTTAACTTAAATTCTAATCTTCACTTAGCATATGGAGTTTGACCAAGCATTTATGTGTCACGAGTAAGGCCTTAAAACTCATTTCTTTTGTGTTTTCTTATGTATGTTAAGGTGAAATTGAAGTCTTGTTTTCTATGCTGCCATGTTCACAGTAACTTGTTTTTAAAAACATGACTATTAAGATGAATGGTGTTTTTTCTAGGATCACATTATCCAGTGACAGAGGCTCTAAAGAACAACAAAAAAACATGAGATATTGTGAAATTAATAATAGTTTGAAGCACTTGCCAATAGTGAACATTTCATTGTATATGGATGAGTTAACATTTTACTAGCTAATTATAGTCTCGCTTTGCTATTTTGTTTTCTACATTTGATCCTGATTTTTGTACAAGATGAGCTTCTGTAAATCCATGTTAAGGTTAGTTGGATGTCTAGCAGCACTTTTATTTTGATATTTATTTTGCATATTTAGCTTTTTTTATGAGAATATCTATTTCTGGAATGTGCTTTCCTTTGCTCCTTTGAATGCTTGCTGGTTAAAGACAATGTGACTAAAATGATCAACTTTTTACTGTGCTTACAGTTGTTGTTTCTCTGCCAGTTTATTTTCTGCTTGCAAAGCCATTTACACATGGTTGAATTTGGGACAGACTGTACATTTCTTCAGTAGAGCTTTAGCTTTGGCCACCAAAAATTGAATGTGCATAGTTGAAGTAAATCTTCCTTTGAATGAAGATGCTGATTTCTGAAGAAAAGCAGATTCTTGGAATAGTAAGAGTAATTATTAGACTGGTTTTTACCAGACGCCCCACCGTCCATTAGCAGCCATCCCAACTTAGCATGAATCTTTTTTTTTGCATTGTGAGAACAATTTTTTACTATGAGCAGTGTGCAAATTATTGTCCTTCAGTATCAAACAGCGTCTTACCCTAAACACTTTAGCAAAACAAACATATGTAAGCAAATCTTACCTAGTTTAAAGTTTAGTTCCCCTATGTATCTTTTACGTTAATCCAGGTTACTTATTATAACTTAGCAGCTAAGACTCAACAGCTACCTAATTTTTGTAGAATTCCTTCCAAGACTGCGTGATAATGGAGCAGCTTGTAGTGGTGAGTGACCTTCTCTTGCAGTAATTTCTCCCCCTGGGTATTGAAATTGATTTTCTTCCTCTTGGCATGTGAAGAGTCAAAGTGTGCCCCTTGCCCTGAATCTCCCATGAGCATATGGTGGCATCTGAAACAAATAATGTGAATGCTGCTGCTTACAGGTCCTCGTTGTAGCAGAATCGGGAAACAGAGAATGTTTTTAGGCAGTTTCCCTCTGTGCTGGGATATCATTTAGTTCAGAAACACTGTTTACTGTGTAGGTTACGTTCTGTCAGATTGTTTTAGGGATGCTTGAGGATATGAGTAATAGGGGGATTCATTTTAACTATTAAGGTCAAAGGCAGCGTGTGCCACCAAGGGAGAAAGCATCAAATGGGATCTCTGACCACTACAGAGCTGGTGTGTGTTTATCTATGTATCTAGCCTTTAACACTGGGCTTAATACATTGTCTTTGCTTGGATACATGCAGTCCCTTTATGATGCCCTTACAATCAGTATGTTTGAAATGCTTGAGTAGTTATCTACTGTGAGGGAGCCTGCATGGATGGCAGCCATGTAGCCTGACAGTGATGACCCTCTGGATAGGAAACAGGTGTCAACCACTCAAATGTTTCTTCAGTATGTGGAGTTCTAGAGCACTTGTGATCAAAACAAGATGCATGCCTGGAAAGTTTTCATGCTTAGAAATTCTGATTATAGGAATGTAGTGTTTGGTATTTTTGAAGAAGAAAAGAAAATGAAACAATGCATCAATAAAATAAATCACTTATGCTTGTAGTTGTCAAAACTGCTGAGAATTTACTGAATTAGATAAAATATTATAAGAGAGTATGCCAGCATGTCTTGCTGGAGCTTTGTTTTGTTTGCCTTTTGCATATATGAAAGGTCAAGAGGGAGGATAGCAGAAGACTGATAGTTTAGAAGATGAAAATATTTTTCCTTGATTTAATGGATTTTTTCAAGTGATTTTGATATGTTAATTTAGACAATTTTGACAGAAACAACTGCTACAGAAATCTACAAAGAAAATGAGAACTGAAGTCATTGTTAATATTACATAGCTCAATTGTTGTGCCTGAAACTACAAGTTAAGTACTTCAGTCTTTGTCACCATTTTATTGGGTTTATCCCCTCATGGAGATGTTATTGGTAGTCAAGCTGTAGTCAGCCTGTACGGAGGTCTCTAAATAAGCAGAGATAGGAAAAATAAATAGCAAAAGCATGTTCTGAGAGTGTTTTTGAGTAGGAGAAGGAATTAGGTTGTTGAGGCAGGAGAAGTCAAATAAGATCCAGGTTACTGCATCTTTTAGGACAGCATGCAGAAAGGAGTCTTTCTATGAAAAGGAAATGCTTCAAATCCACAAGAGGAACGCACTCAAATCTGCATGTTTACAACTCTTTTTCCTTCCTTTCTGCTATGTTGTATAGTCATTTTTCCTTGACTGCTCTTGTCTTTCATCAGTTCAGTAAATCCTTTTTCCTTGCATGGAGAAAAGCAAGTAGTGAACTTCTGAACATGTATGTGCAACAGATCTTCGAATACTTCAGTAGTGCTTGTTTATTTGTCGAGTTAAGACAATGTTGCATCATCCATATATCCAATGAAAATTAACAGCGTCTTCAACTTGCCTGTTGTCATTCTATGGATCTGGAATAATTCATACGATTTACTTGAATAAAACTATTGAATGCCAAGTATGAGTACCTGAATTGACACTGTACAGTTCACAGGATTATGACTATATATATGGATATTTATTCAGCTTTAATATTTATTGCAGCTAAGTGTATGGCTGCACTCTGCCAGCTTTGGTACACGTGTGTACATGTGTGTCTGAGCGTTATTTTTGAGTCGTGATTCCCTCTACTTTGGTTCCTTGCTCTTAGCAGAACTTGAATGTAGCCAGTGTCTGAAAAATTAATTTTTGGGTAGTGGAATGACTGTGGATTGGGGAACTGATAAGTAATACTGTGCAATTCTCCTTAAAGTATATGCACAATCGTTAGGAAAAAGTCAAATATAACAAGCAGCAAACATTTGCTTTAATTCTAACCAGCAAAACTGAAAATATTTAAAAGTGAATGGTTGGTCTGTTCAGCACAAGAATAAACATGTTGGAGAAGTGTGTGATTCCATTTAATCTCAGTATTGATTAGAATACAATTGTTCAGCCAATATCCCCAAAACATTGAGAAGGAAAACAAAGTGAGGAAAATACGAACAGTGATCTTCAGCAATAAATCAGTGAGGTAAAGAAACATTATATGCATTTAAGTAATAAAGATATACTAGTGTAGAGAATGAATTATGTTAGCAGGCGAAATTCCTGTTAACGGGCAGTTAATGAAAAAGGAAGATGATAGAAGGGAGATGGCAAACTAAATGGGTGAATAACCTGTGTGTATAAGGTTTCATGATAAACGAATCTAAACAGCAGTCATTAAATATAATTTTAACAAGATCTCAAGAACAATGGTATAAGCAATTGAAGAGGCAACAACCCATAGTGGGGCTGTAACATGTTCTTTCCTTCAGTGATTGTGATAGCACGCTAATTATAATTGTCAGTAACAGCATCCTGTGGTGAGCAGAAGAGTTTCACTGTCATCTTTACATGAATGTATTGTGAAAGGGACGACATAGACAACTCTATAAAGAGAAGGAGAAGAAAGGAAAGAGGAAAAAGTGCTGAGATAGACAGCAAGTGAACCTCAGAGAAGAGGATTTCAGGTAAAAGAAGTAATATAACTAAAATTAAGAGCCTTCTTTTCAAAGGGCCAAAATAATATTGAAAAGAGCATCTGTTTCCTTTTGACACCTTACCAAATTTACAATAGAATTTTAAATACCTTTCACTCTTTCATACGAAGCTTCATTTAGTCAGGGCTATTACGTAGCTACAAAGGACTCGGCTCAGAGAAAGGAGACTGTGTTTTTATCTGGCAGTTAGGGCTCACACTCTTCCTCCCTCCACTTCCATCTTATCACATATCCTCTCTGCATCTTATTTGTATTCACCTGCTTCTTAATTAGCATCCCATGAAGTTACACACTTACAGTTTATTTAACCTCAACTCATGACACTGGCTATTATCCCTTGCATCAGGGAGGGTGACTGTTAGAAGACCTGTTACGGAGTGCACCTTATTACTTGTACATGGCAGATATCAATTACAAGAAAGGTCTAATGGGGCTGTAGTCATTAGAAGACTACAAAATCAAGTTTTAGTGGAGGTTTCTACCTATTCCAGAGGGTCATACAAAATAAGGTTTCTGTCATGCTTCTAGCCTGAATGTCTTTAAATGAGAAAACTGTATGCTGCAATCTCTTACAACTTTGAAGAATATCTTCTGATCTTTAAAGTAGGGAGGAAAGGGATTTGATATAAAAGCAAATTCTTAACAGCAAAACTAGGATGTTGATTAGTGTGTATGTTTAAATATATATATATTAAACTGATGATGTTGGTTAGAAGCAGTGTGGTTTAGACAAATTTAACCTGTCATTTTTCTGACATCAGTGTATAAAAAGATCAGACCTTCATACTGAAAGGATACACTCTAAATATACAAAGGAGGGAAAATTTTTCCACATGAAAATGCCATAACTTCATTTTAGGGAAAAGTAAAACTGTGGAAAAAGAGACTATTTTATTATTCTGAGAATTAATCAAACTTGAAACTCAAACCAAGTGTTTGCTGTATTTTATACACCTGGAATGGCTTTATACATCTGATACAACTTGAGTTATTTGAGCAGTGGTTGATCTGCTTTTTTGTCTGGGACATTTAAGGCCTCAAACATAATTGTGCATTGCAAATGCTTGTGGACTTCCTTTACGGTGTGCTTCAAATGTTGGATAGTGACTTCATTACATATCAATCAGATGTAATGAATCATTATTGAAGTTTCATGAATGCTCCTTTAGAATGCTACCCTGAAATAAATAATCAATACATCTGTGTGGTAAGGGTAATTTTTTACAATGAGAAATGTAACTGACTTTAAAGAGAAAAATAAATATTACTATTGAGGTAAAGAGATCTTATGTCAGCAGATAGAGACACATGAAGTCTCTGGCCAGGTCATTTTATTTTATTTTTTTTCACAAAAATGAGATGATTGCAGAACATGGTGTAGTTCTTCAGAAACTCACGTACCATGTAGCTGAAGATGAAACAATGCCAGTGTGGAAAGAGTTGTGGCAACAGAGAGAAAATTGAGAGAGATTCTCTCTACTTGTGGTCTGCTTGTTCCAGCCTTGTCTGTGGTTTCTGATGAGATAAACCCCACTTCAAGTGGGAGAAGGAGACCACTTCCTGTGAGAACTGTCTTTTAACACTGAGGGTACTGGGGGAAAATAAGAGTAACGAGCCATAACATCTTTCTAGAAAGAGACAATAGCAATATCTGTTTTAAGGAACTGTATGGGGGTATCTCAGACCTGAGGTTCTGAGACGGCTCTGGAAAATGATTGTTTAAACTCAAGTTCCTTTGGCTGTTCCTGAAGCCATACAACAAACATTCTCGGTTTTAGATTCACAATCGAAGGTAACTGAGCATATCATTTGCATACTCAAAATAGTTATGTATGTCCAGTTCCTATTGTTGTTTCTGTTTTGTGAGTTAATAGATGCTGTCACTGATTACTGTGTGCTATGGGGAGCAAGAGATAAGAGACATAAGTACAATTTCAAGGTAACAATTTGAGCTCAAATTATAAAATTAGGTGTTATCTATCATCAGTAGCTAAACTTAATTTTTTTATTTGAGGATGTGGACACAAGTATTATTTGGTAACATTCCACGATTTCATGTTTAGTTTTTAAAGTTGACTTTAATGAGTAATAGTGAAAAATATCGTATAGGCATGCTGTATGCATCACTTACAAGGTTTGTTTTTCTATGAACCTGTTAATCCAGACTCTTGTCTAAAGATGGGGATAACTATAATACCGTTTTTAAAGGCTACAACTTCTGTACTACTGATGAAGATGCTGCAAAATCTATTGGCAGTGATAGAAAGCATATTTATAGAAAACAAGATTGTTGACAAACAAATCTAATCCATTGTACAGTGTATTCCAGAATGTGATACAGAGTGTCCAAAACTTTATGGAAAATCATGTAACTGCTTGGGGACTCAAAGCACATTGTATGGATTTGAAACAGCTTAAGCTTTTTCTACGTTCATAGTAAATGAGACACTAATGTTCTGAGTTTCAGCACATAGGAACCTTCACTGAATCAGAGAAAGGAGAACTATAAAACAGGAGTAAAAAGAAATATTTTTCACCCCATACATACCTAGCAGTATTGGAACCCCTAGCCAGAAGTCATGTGGGACTACTGTTTTGGTACACTGGGTAACAAGATTGAGGATTGTTATTGTAAATTTCAAAGGAATGATTTCAGATCTTACTTTGGTATGAGACAATTATATATTTAGCAAACAGTTTTTACTGAGATGATACATTGTGACCAGCTAGAAACTTTTTTAATCATTAAATCAACTGTAAAGGCAAGTGTCAAAGAATTTAAGGCTGGATTGATCATTGAGGTCAATTATCACCTTTATATTTCCTCTATTACCACCTTTATTTCTACTGCCTGGAGAGCTTTTTCACCCCCTCCCTTCTTTTGATTCTTCTGGAACAATCTTAGTAAACAGATGAAAGGGAAACCTGAGGAGAGAACCTTGCAGAAAGGACCCAAAGGAAAAGAAATGTTGAGCTTTCCTTATTTGTTGTGGGGTTTTTTTTTTTTTTTTTACATCTTCAGTTTTTCTCCTCCACTCTAAATATTCTTAATCAGAACAAATAGTATCCACTAGAGGTAGGCCTTCTTTTAGCTGAAGAAGGGCTAATAAAGAAAGCCATTCTGGAGGATTCTATGCTACTAGTTAGGCAATTTAAAATGTCAATATGAATAAATGGAAGGTTATGTATTATCCTTTCACCTCAGATTTACAATGTGTAACGTGTAAATTTTGACTTCTTTGTTTTTAAAAGCAGGGATTTTTTTTTTTGTCTTTTTAACAACAAAAAGAGTATGTCAGTGTTGCTGTCAAATAGTAAAAACAATTGAAGGGGCTTGTTATGAAGGATTCTGAGCTGTATGGACTTAGGGAAAAAGCTTACTTCATTTTGGAGGAAAGCTTGGATGGTGACCCAAAAATGTTTTTCCAGGTGTAGTGAACAAAATGCAATGGTTCTATGAACCCCACTAGGTTTGTGCATTGAAATCTTGCCCAATTTCTTCACATCTCACCTTTGTACCTCAAATTTGAAATTAAATTATGAATGTATTTTGTATATTGTATCTAAATGCATGTATTTTTTTTAAAGCATCATTAATATCTTTTTGTTTGATAGCTCAACGTTTGCTTGAAATTTCAGAGAACTGGTTAACTGGAGCAATTATAAAACATGCCACATTAAAAGTTATGACATAAATAATGCTGTGGAAAGCCTCTTACAAGAGATTTCTTGTATGAAGCAGAGGGAGAAATAATGTTTACCAAAAAAACCAACCCCACTCACCCAACCAACCGCACACTGAAACCTATTATCACAGCAAATATGTAATTTTATCTTTTTAACCATTTCCCTGAGACTAACGTTCTTCTAGATGTAGTAGTAACCTTAGGGGAATTATCTCACAAGTTTTCTTTGTGCAAAAATGTCATTTCTGTTTAAATGACAGTAACCAGTAATTATATATCTGTAAACTCTGTCAACAGAGAACTTAAATAGTATCTTTGGAGTAGGCTAAAATTAGTTTTCATTGCAAATTGCATTGTAAATAATTTGAACTAAATATCTCAAGCTGAAAATGTAAATGTGTTTTTGTTTTTAGTGTAGAGATGAGGTCAGCTAGTCTGCAACAAATATGATTACTTGGATGGAGGTGACATGATTTACTTAAATCAGGCAATTTGCCCATTAAAGCATTGAAGCCTCAACTCATAAAGAGACTGCTTAGCAGATGAACTATAATGTCTTCTAGCATTTGTTATGTTAGGTGATTTGAAAGAGAAGAACAATTACACGTAAAATGAATGTATTTCTATGCTGACTGGGAAAAATCCTGTTTTTACATCAGGAGGTGGCTAGTTTTCATGAATAAAATGGGCTCCTTCTAAAAGCTTCTGTATATATATTGTACAATTAAATATATAGATATGTTTAAGTTTATATTGCCAGAACAACCAATGCAGGGATGAATGATTGGGGTGGTAACTTACCTAAAGTCCTCTCCCTCCCTCTTTCAAATTCAGATCTTTTCTCCTTTCCTTTTCCCCCATAGGAAAAGGTTAGGTACTAAAAACCTCAGTAGAGTGTGTGGGTTCCCCCTGCCCTCAATTAGCAAGGGTTATTAAACTGGTGAAATCTTAAACTGCTGTGTTAGGTTCCTTCCAGCATTATGAGCTGAGCCAGAGTCCACACAATAAAACCTGATTGATTAGTAAAGAATGAAGTTACAGTAACTGCTGTCTGATCTCATATTTTCTATGCATTTCATGGACTAAAAGTGACTGAAATGGGGAGACTTGGGGTTAAATCTGGAAGACTCTCTGCACGTTGTTAGAGCGTGTGTTTGAATTTAAGGAGGTTATGCAGAAATGTCTTTAGTGGGTTGTACTGCTGTTGTGGTCCGAGCAGCCATTTGTGTTGGAATCTTCAGTGCTGTAGACCTTGGGTCTGATCTAGTAAGATGGCTGTATGGTGTGGTATGTGAAGAGAGATGAGATTTGTAAAGGATAAATTAATTTTTTAATTAGCATAGCTAATAGTTTGCTTACTTCAGAGTCTGTTTTTTTTCCTGGTCATTCCCGTAGTTTCCACCTTTACAGACATCTACATTTCAATATGCCATGAGATATAGGTGCATCTGTTCAAACTAAAAACAAAAACAAAAACAAAAACAAAACTGGGACAGTGGATCATGGCTTTTTAATTAAAGCTTATAAGAAATCCAAGATGCTAAATGTTTGTGGTTTGCACCACTATTTTACAAACTGCTTTGTGTTTTCTTCTGGTGAAGCAACAAGAGTTTTTCTTTCTTCAGAGGACCAAGGTTGCAGAATTCTAAAGATTAGAAATTCTGGTCTACTAAAGATCTGTAAGAACCAAATTTGTTCAGCCTTCAGCTCAAAACCTAAAAAAAAACCTTAGAAAAATCTTGACTATACTGTAATTTTCTAGAATCACTTTTGGGCTTCATTTGGACAATACTATCTTGTAATAGAGAGGTGAAAAAAGATGGAAATCGCAAGTTTCTAGAAGTTCACTTCACTTTCCATGTCAGTGCAGTGTGTCATTCAAAAGGATTGTGAAAATACTCATCTGTTGCACATAGATGGGCCTTGGCTCTAGTCCATGCTGTCTGTGGCTAGAGCTTAGTGTAATATTAATGCACGTATTCAATGGGAGAAGGAGCGGGTTACTGCGGAAGAGCAGAAAGTGTAGCTGCTGCAGACCCATTTAAACATCTGTGAAAAGGGCAAAGGTTTACATCATCTGTGAAGAGACCACAGTGCATTGCTTAAAAAGCCAACATGTGCCCCAAATAGATGTTCTATGCAAGAGCAGCCCTTCCAAAATTGATGGCTCTGAGCAGCACCTCCAAGCACTGTTGCTATTGGTCTGGTATCTCCTCTCTACTGCATCGTATTGCAACTAAGGAATATTTACAAACTCATTGCAGACTTTAATTTGCTTTTCAAAATAGTGAAAGGGATCTGGTAATTTTATGATCTATAGTTCAGTTGCTTCAGATTAAGCTCATGTTTTAACTCTGAGTGTGAAGGAAAATAACTGGTTAATCCTGACAAATGGTGAAGCGCTCTCACTATTAAAGCACTACTTACTGTAAGTCCTCGGTACTCAAAATAATTCAAAATAACCTTTTAAATTAAATGGGCACTAAATTCAAAATTTAAATATTTGACTGTCCCTGGAAGTGACAGTATATAAAAACAGTCAAGAGTAACTTTCTAATGTCAGTTATAAAACCATAAAGCTGGAGAAGGAATAAATACAAGGAAAACACTGATTAATCCTCCTGTGTTGCAGTGCCACTTCATACTGTTGTAATGTGGACCCTTTCCTCCGATATTACTCAAGAAATACAAACAAGAAGCATTTATTATCTCCGAAGTAGTGTATGCTGTAGAGTGCTGAATAAGGAGGTGAGGTATTGCAGCTGTTATCTTCTGAACTAACTGCTACTGCGTGTTGCATGACCAGCCCTGGCAGGGTTTTTGTTCCCATGAATGAATAGGCTATAAATCTGTCGTAGCTGACACTAGCAGCACTGCTGGAGAGTGTAAAGGGAAAATTTGCAGAGGAATCTTGTGGTCTTTGCTTGCCTGGAAAATGAGTTCAATAAAATGGAGGTGATCAGTGCTTATTTATAGGCAGAGCTGATACATCCAGCATTGGCTGTCAGAGTTTAAGTTAGTGTTTCCTCATTTATGTTCACTCTGTAAAGCAAAACATGGCACTGTAAAAAGCTTATATAATGCTGTTATACTGTGCTAGTCACTATTGTCGAAAATAGATAAAGCAAAATAAAGGGAGGAAAAGATAAAAGCACAGATAAAATGTACAGGAAGGAAATGGAAGAGGCTGGCAGATGCTGAGGCTCTGAGAAGGGATGTGAAGCTGCCCAGAGTCGTCGTGCTTGAACCCTGGGCTGAGGGAGCTTGGCAGTCACTACTGTGTCATAACAGCAGAAGCATTTTGAGAACTCTGCTCTGTAAGGCATGTAGATTTTTCCTTCGTATGCAGAGTTCCCACTAATGCAGACCTGAAGGTATGCTGGAAGTGTTCGTTTTGTTTAATGCAGATGGCTTGTATTTGAATTTGTGTTATACAGGCAAGTATTTAGATAAGACAAATCCTAAATTGAAGTTACTGAAGATAAATTTTTATGGTTTTTTATGCTTTTAAGTAGATATTAACAAAGCAAAACATTTTTTCATTTCTGTTTTTGTTGCTTGGTGACATTCTATGAGCAAACCTATTTAAGGTTGTTTGGGGTGTCTGAAACTACTTAACTATAGCAGCAAGTAATGGAGAGAGTTGTTAAGTAGGGAGAACAATGCCCTGCCAGTTTTTCCCTTACATGGCATTAAAAAACAACAACAACAAAACACCACCACCAAAAATCTAGTTCAAAGCAGGTACACTGCTCAGGAGCCTCCACCTGGACTGCTGCTGACTGAGAAAGCTTCAAGTGAAAATAACTCATTTAAATCTGATAAGATAAGTAGCATGCTGTTAAAGTGGGAGTGGCTCCACGTGGCAAGTCTGTGAAGTGCACTTCCCTGGAGTGTGGGCAGCAGTGGGTCTGCAGCTGGTCAGGATGCTCTGATGGGATCTCAGGTATAAGGAAGCTAAAAATTAGATTTGCTGGAGAAATGCAGTTAAAGACGATTTGTCCTCTTCCTCTTAATTGTTTATCAGTGCTGCCGAACTTATTGCCTATACCTATAATTCATGCTGTGTTCAAAAGTAAGTGAAATAAACTTACGTGTTCTTGTTTCTGTCCTTGGGATGGTACACTGAAAACTTGTAGGCTGTATTACTCCTCCCTTCCTTGATAGAAGTGTCCTCTGCCTGACAGCAGCGGAGATACGGAGCAACTCCTGAGAAGGAGAACTAACACATGGCACAATAGGTGAGGATGTTTTATTATTTTTGAATGAATGCTTAAAAAATGAGTAATTCTAAAAGAACGTAAGAGACCATTGCGTTAAAGCCTTTGGTCAGTTTATTTCCACAAGAAGTTCTCTTGTAAATATAGTTGGAGGTTAGGTATGTAAGAACAGTAAATACAGTTCTTCCTCTAGCAGTTGAGTTTCTCATGAAATGAGAGGCAGGAGAGGACTGGAATTGTTAATCCCTGTTTTCTTTAAAGATTTTCTCAGGGTGTGCATTGAATGAAATAGATGCTTTCAAAAAGAAAACAAAACAAAATTAGCAATATATTGTTTTAGTCTTGCAAATCCTGTTAGCTGTAAGTCTCCAGGTTGTAAAATTTAAATGTCTTGCCTTGCATTTCTTTATGGAAGATGAAATATTTACTGATTTTTCTCTTCTTTAGCACTCCAAAATTTATTTCAATATCTCAATTGGTGCAAAGTTATCAGAAAAGTAGGATTGTCTCTTGTTCCGAAATTGTTTCTTGTAGTAGTCATGAAATGTTTTGAAGGTATTTTAGACTATTTGAATGCATGGAAAAGCTGTGAAGAGAATTTTAACTAAGAATGCCAAATTAAGTGATAATGCTCATTACTGGTCTGGTTCACATACCAGTCAGCCAGTTTGAGTTATGCATAAAAAAACCCTGATGCTTGACCTGTTGTGACCTATTCTATTTCCAGGCTCTGTATTCCATGATTCAGCTAATGGGCCTTAGAATTTTATTAGTATACAAGCAAACAAAAAAACCAACAAAACCAAACAAAATAGTCAGAGAACCCCACAAAACAAAAATAACCACTCGGAGAACAACCCAAGAACCCAAAACACAGTTGAGTGCATTGTTGCATCTTTCTAACTCCAAGAAAACCTGGAATGCCCAAGTTATTTCTGAAAAGTTCTTTTTACATGCAACTCAAGTACTACAAATTCCTTATTTGTCTAACAGTAGATAGAGCCATATAATCATGTTTCTACCTTACAGTTCAAGAATTAGTGCATGTATTTTGTTAGCAAGAATCTTGTTTTCTTTCTGTGAAGACTGAGTAGCGAGATATGAATTGCTTGCAAAATAATTGTTGGTTCATTAAGGCAAATGTTTTCCTTTTCATTAAATTAATAGTGCTTAGGTTTTAGTGTCCTCTCTGAAGCATGAGTCTGGATTATCCTTTATCTTGCTGTGCAGTTCTTGTTAATGGTAACGGGTATATTTTCCCTAAAAATAATTTTGCCTGTAAAGAGCGTTGTGCCCATCTGCTTCAGTGATCTGGAGGGAAGTCACAGTGGATTGGGAGTACCAAGTTGGATTCAAAAACACACAAGCAGATACTAAACATTTGAAGTGCGTGATTCTTTAGAGCTTCTCCTTTTTTCTCAGTTAGGTGTTGAAAAAAGTTACTGTAGTGAAGGTCCTTCAACAGCAAATCAGAGTATGTAGGTTTAGAATGCACTTCTTGTGTGTGTGTTTGTATTAGTTAAAAATGAGAGATGCTTTCAAAAGCAAATATAAAGTTGTCTGACAGAGGATTTTCTTTACCCTTGAATAAGCATTTACATGTTTGCACTGTTTTCTTAGAAAGTACTTGTACTGTTTACAAGTGCCACATTAAAAATATGAATAAAACTAATTGGATCCAGAATATTGCAAGTATAACATCTGGAATAAAAAGAATCAGCACATCAGCTGTTTTGTAAAGACTAAGAAGCGAGGAGCAAAGAGACTTACGCAATTTGTGTTGCATTGGAAAAGTGTAGCGATTATTCGTCACACTAGAGCGGTACTTTTTAATTACCTACAGCTATGACTTCTTAAATACAACAAATCAGACAGAAAACATGGTAGGTGATAATGACAGGCACTTGCTGATGCAGCCTGAAGTAATGTGTTGTACAGTGTGCCACTGCCTTTCTTTAAACGTGCCTGTGTGAATGAAGGAGGATTAAAAGAAAAGAAAGACCCCGATAAAAAAAAAAAAGTGTAAAACCTCAGAGTATGCATCTCTGAAAAATTTAGCCATAGGTATATTTATTTATTTCAGTTAGAGAAGTGAAGGTGGTCAAAGAAGTAAAAAAATATATATATATTTGAATTAAAATGTTAATATTTTAAACATATCCTACTTCTTGCACATCTGCAACATAAAAATAGTTCAGTTTTAAGTATATTTAAAACTACTGTGGTGAGTACCAGATAAAGGGCGTGTACACAGCAGCGTGTACTTCTGAGTGTATGTGCAAGCACACATCCTGTCTTTAAAGGATGAGCCTAAGTGCAGATTTTTCTGTGGGCACTGTAGGATATGTAGGATTCAAGTGGTTGTAGTCACAGTGCTTGGTTTAAAATCCTGGTAATCCATGAGTGCAGTGCTGTGTGACTACATTAACACTTCACAATAAAGGATGGCAAGTGGGCAGATTTGCATGCAAATTAAATTTTCAACAATATTTCTGCATGCAACTTCCATTACAGTTGGGCAACTTTGCACAATTGAAACTGATGACTAAGAAAAGCATTTATAATTTAGAAAATTACAACAGCAGTGGCTGTAATCACCCAGGTTAGCTGCTAAAGTGCCTCCAGGGGGTTGATTAGAAGGAGGAGAACCTTTAAGTGGCTCATGAGGGAGAATCAAGCACTAGGAATTGAAACAGTGAAAGAGGAGCTGTTACAGCGAGGACTGCTTGCAAAAAATGGAGAATGAACTGATGTAATACAGGTGACTTCTAATCAGTGGGATGAGTTTTGATCACTCAAGCACAATTAAGAGCTATAAGAGTATGATGTGGATATCAGAATCAAGGCCTTGTTTTGTTGGAACGGTATGTGCAAGAGTTCATTAAATGACAAAAAAGAGGTGACTGGTGACATGAAGAATGCAAAGAAGAGGAAATGATGTAGTGTGTGCACAGTCCCCAGAAGTACAAGAACATTCATTATCCCCATGTGAACCTCTGAACATGTCTCCACATCACTTCAACATATGTAAAAGATTTGGTTTGTATTTACATCATTGCAGTTGGCTTTGTGGAAGATCCATGTGGAAATGGAGCATATAGAGATGAACGATAGTGTTTCATAACTCAGAACACACTGTTCTCTCCTGACACTTGTGTCAGCCTAGGAATGTGCAAGTGAAACACCTCATTCATTTTTGTTAGATGTAATTTCAGTGCTCAGTCCTTCACGTTTATTGTTAGTGAACTTACAAGTGTTCTTTCATTGTGATAGTGACTTCTTTTGTCTTTTCTTATGAAAAGTTCATAAAGGTATTATTTGATTATATTTATAAGTTCATCTCTTGTTCCAAAACAGATCCTTATAATGTGTTAAAAATATTTCCCATATTGTTTTGTATCAATTTACTTTAAATTTAGAATTGGTTCATTAGCAGATTGTTGAAGATCATTACAATCGTGACTGGAAGTGTTGGCACGGTGATAATGAAATTATCCATAATCAGGTTGATTTTTGGTTGGGGGGGTAGGGTGGCAGGCATATAATGATCAATGATAACTGAAAATAGAAAGGAGTGAATGAGAATTTTCTAAATATTGTATAGGTTTGTAAATTGCTCATAGTGCCTAATAAGAGGTTAGTTGGAAGTGTGTTTGCTAGTGAAGGCCATACAGGCCTCATAAATTTTCAGACATTACGTTCTTCCACACATTTGAAGACAGGTTGTGTTTTGTGGAATCCCAGTTAGGGAGATTAGTGCTACTTTGTCTGAAATTGAGATTACCTCTTGATCTGTTCTTAGCCATAGTCAAAGAAGATTGAGTATAAACCCCATGCTTCTTGCGCTTATTCTGAGAAGATAGATCATGAAGATATGGACCTGCTTATCAGTTTGGGAAACGCTACTGAACCTTTCTTGCCCACAACAGGGTGTGTGCTGTTGTTTTATTCAGAGTCAATGTCTGTGTTGTTTATCCCCACAAACCCATACGTTGTTGTCTCCTCCATTTCTATTAATCTTTCTGCAAGACAAAGAGTTGCCAACGAGCAGAAATTTGTTTTGAGGTGATGTTGTTTTTTCTGTGTTCTGTGAGTAAGACTGCTGGTAAACTATCTGAAAACACTAGTAAAGAATTATTTCTGCTTCATATACAGGGGCTGCTCTGAAAGTAATGCCTTCTATTTTATTATGTTGATCCATTACGTCAGAGGTAGATGTTGGTGGTACGGCAGTAGAGGTCAAACCTTGCCACCAGTATTTTATTATGTGTTGATGTTGTGTGACAGATGGCAGCAAAGGGGCAGTCTGACAAGTTGGCATCTGACATGGAAGAGAGTATAGGAGACCTTACTTTCAGAGTGAGCTATGTATTACCTTTGTGAATTTGTTTCTTAGAACTTCAGAAGTACTGGTTATCGTGCCTCCAAAAGTATTCCTTTATTAAGGGGCTACTGATTGGCTTTCTAGCAGTTCCAGAAAAACACTGAAGTAATGGTTCTGTCTTCAGATTAGAAAACCTAATAGAATGGTCATGTATTGCTACAGTAATGTTTACCACGGCTTGGAGAGAATTATGAGGAATAATAATCAAAATTTTCACAAGAATGGCAAAATGTCGTGTAAAATGTGCAGCAGCTCTCATAAACACGAGCTTGGAAAACAATTGGAAATTTCTGGTGGTGCTCTCTGAGGACAAGATAAATTTGTACAGATGCTTCATGCAGTGTGACTGTTACAGTGCTTCTGTAAGAATTTCTTGCTGCTTCTTTGTCTATTAGTATATCATGACCACACAATCTGTCCAACTTTTTTTCACTGCACCCAGTACTCTTTTTTTTAATCACTGACACAACTGAACCCATCCCATGTTACTGCTCTTAATGTAATGCAAATATGCAGGTAAAGTAATCTGACCTAGGCAGGTCATGGAGCGCATGTTTTTTTTTGCCATTTTTTTTCCCCTCTAGAAAAGTGCTGTTGTGAGCAGCTGCTCCCTCTTTCAGCTGTAGTTTAGGATTGATGTTTGAATTACATTCCTAAGATTGAATGCATAATATTAGAGCAGTGTTTATATTTTCTTACAATAAACTGCCAAGTCTACTTTAGTAGACGCTTAGCCACACCCTGCCGTCTTTGTCCCTTACCCCAAGTTGTCAAATTAATATCATATATATATATTTATAATGGGACTATGTAGTTTTACAAATGAGAGTTGTGCTTCAGATGTTGTCATAGTCAGTCACATCCATCTAAAAATATATACACAAAGTTCTAAATATATGTCCTATGACACTGGTACTATTTTTGAAGCAATTATATTAGTGTTTTCCTAGATAGGTACTGTGTATGGACACTGAGGGAATGTGTGTGTAACTTTTATGCACTGCTTTTGGGCATATTTATATTAATAGCCAATAAGATACTGTTGTGTTAAAAGGTATGGGGCTGTGTAGCTCCAAGGCCTCTGAGGGTGTCTGTCTTCCTGTTAGTATTGCACGATGAAGAGGGAGGTGCTGATCCAGAGCATAGCGCTGAGTTACGAGGAAGCAACTGGTAAGAGGTGACATAAAACCTATGCAGTCACAAATGAAAAGGTCTTTTTATTTGATCAGGCTACAAGGTTGCAGAAGAATCTATAACGTGTATATCAAACCACCATCCCTTGGGACTGAGATGTTGACAGTAAGAAAAACAACTTCAAAGAAATTCTGAAGTAATATTCAAGACTTACCAAAATAAAGCCTATTTCTCATCCACAGATAATCCTGCTTTTTCAATCATTATTAATGTTGCTGGTAACTAATTTACCACTTCCCCTTGCAAGTGTCAAAATGTTGGACTATTGACCAGTTAACGTTAATATAGTTATTTGTGAGCTGTATATGATAATGTAATTTGCCAAGGCACAACATTCTCGTTTAATTATTCATGCAAAAAACACTAAGAAATATTGTAATATTGGTTATGCGAGTTCAGTACAAATACTGTTTGCAAGAAATTAGGAGTAAGACTTATTGCTCATTCAGATGAGAATTGATTGTCAAGTTTTATGTATCCTAAACTGTAGCCAAGAGGAAAACATCAGCACTCGCTGAGAAGTTGGAACATTGATCAATTCAAATGCCATATTTTAATCCACCACAATATTTTTGATTCTCTAAAAGCTCTTTTGATATGAAGAGACGAGCAAAACTAAAGGTGTGTCTGCTTCTTAGTTTGATTACATATATCAATAAATCCTCATGATATTAACTATACTTTAAATTAAATTGGTATTTTAACTCTTGCTTAGTCATTTTGTGGTCTTTCAAATCAGAGGTAAATGACAGGATAGCGCCATGTGGTATTTCAATGATGTAGCCAGTGCATTGGTGGTATTAATGAAACATTTAAAAAAAGACCTATCAAGCATGACTGTTACAATATAGATTTTAAAGATTTTGTTCTTGATTTTTCACCTTAAAGCAAATGAGAAAGTATCTGTCTGTCTTTGACTTGATGTGTTTGATAAGTCAGGCAGTAATTAAATCTGTAAATTCCACTCTTTTTAAAGAAGGGAGTATTTCACAAAGCTTTTGAGTCTTGTTTGCCCTACCATCTTGTATTTCTCTTCTGCAAAGCAAACTGGGCCTCTCTGCATAAAGTTCAAGAGTTGGAAGTAGGTGGAAAGATCTTCAAACAGAGTTTAAGCTGTAATTTGACGTCAGAGAAGAGGGGAAAAAACCACTTGCAATGAATGAACACAAATTCTCTAAGCCTCATCAGCTCCTAAATTCCACCCAATGCTATGTCAGTATACAGTGTTAACTTTTATGGCCTTGAAGCAGCCATCCTCTGGTCATGGTTCCAAATATGTCCTCTTTGTTAGCTGAGATCATTTCCTCCTCCCTTATGTGTAAGCAAGGCTTTGTAGTAATGGATGGCTCCTTCTGGGAGTTTGCCAGGCAACACAAATCTCTTGGGAGGTTTAAAATGTTCTCCTGTTAAAAAAAAAAAAAAAAAAGTCCCATTTAATGGTAGTACTTTTGGATGTTTGAGGCCACACAGTGTTTGCAAAAACTGTGATGGCTCTCCTATGATAATGGTAGAAAGCTACATTATGAAAAAAATACATTTTAGGTTTTCTGTGGCAACGTAACGTAAGGATCGTTCTGTGTGTTGGTACTAAAGAATCAAAAACAGTTTAGCAAGCGTATGTGAATGCTGCTTCTTGTCATGCAGTTAATGGATCTACTGTTGTATTTGTGTTCTTTCCAGCTCTGCTGCTTTACATCAATGAAAAATTATGTTTTTCCTTCAATGCCACAACACTAGTCATCTTTATGTTCAGTGTATTCCCCTTCAAACATTCAGTATAAAATGTCCACCATTTTACTGGTTTTGAATCATTTACCTGGTTCTTGATAATAGAAAGGGTCGTCTTTATTGATTATTGATGTTGCATTTAATAGGTACAATTTACTGCAGTCATGTTGACGCATGAACAAATATAATTTTTTTTGTACGTAGAGCAGGCCAGAAACACGACTGTGTGCTCGTTTTGCTTTTGCTTAAATCAACAATAAATATCTTACCCTTACAAATACAGTACATCCTCTCTAATGCTTCTTCCTTCTCCCAAAAACTGTTGCTTATGATTGGCTAGGCAGATTTAGGTAACAGTGAAAATCTTTACAGAAAGTAGTTACAATGCATGAATTCTTCAGATTTAAAGAGGTCAAATTGATTGTGTGTGTGTGTGTGTGTGTGAGTGTGACAGAATTTGTTCCTGGGGTGAGACTTTGAAGTAAAATTTCAAAGCATTGACTAGGGGTACTGCTCTGCAGCTCCTTATTGACTTTGTTCAGGGATCAGGAGCTAAAACTGCATGCTGCACTTTGAAAATTTACCCCTAAGTACTGAGTTTTACCTCAGAATAATTTTTTTCCAATAATTTAATAAACCCTTGTGAATATGGCTTATAATGGAAACGCTGACATACTTAAATTTAATGTTAATCACTGAAAATTAGTAAGATCTTAAAACAAAAGTTGGGCAAAAACTGCAACTCATGAGTGTCCTCATGTAGTTATTAATAGGAAACATCTCAGAAACATGCAGTATTCAGAACCGTGTTAGTGGGTATGTCGATAGAAATATCAGATTTTGTTTTATTCCTTTATACTTGATATTATTCTCTATACATAGGAGGAGTGTACCTCTGTACATCTAGCTGTTTCCTGAAGTTCTGTCTGTATTGTGGAATTGAGGTGGTTGAACTTAGAAGCTGATGATGAGGAATGCTTGTACACAATAACAGTGTGATGGATTCTTGGAATGCTTGTATACAATAATGGTGTGGTGAATTCTTTAATATAAAAGTGCCTTTATGATCATAATTGTTTGAGCAAGATTGTAGGAAATAAAAAAGAGCATCATCCAGTCTAGAAGTAGTATTGACAGTGGCTGGAGCAATGATTTTGAGTACAGGATTGTTTGCTCTGCCTGCTTCTCTGTGTCTCCTTTATACATTTCTCTCATATTTCTTGGTGGTAAAGTTACTACAAGAGATATTGAAGAAATAGTTTTGGAATGAGAGAGAAGGGGCAGTGAGGAGTGTCAGAATTGCTGTTTTTGGAGATGAAAGATGAATTGGGCTGAGGTTTGGGAGACGGACTTTAATTTTGGAGTCCTACAAAAAAGACTAGATTTTCTTGTACATCGTAGGTGCTTTGAGTGGTTGTATTTTGTTGTACTACCTAAGAAGGAGATCCAATAGATATGACTGTTAGCTATGACTGGATTCGTAGCTACTTTGCTTTCCCATTGTATATCCTCCACAGTGTTGCTTGCGCAGGAGCCAATGAGGAGAAAATGGTGATAATGTACATATTTAAGATTTTGCATTGTGGGTTGATGTTCTCAAATCGTAGTCATTCAAATCAAACTACTGTACATCAAATAGTATATCCTCAAAAGAGCATTTAAAGGAGTAATTTGAAGGAGAATAGCATGGTGGTTTTGTGGACTTTTCCAGAGCTTTTGGGAGGAGATGCATGCAGATAAATTTGAAAAAGGAACAACTAAACGTGTGTATTTTACTTTAAAAAAAAAAGTTCCCCAAATACTAACATTTAATATTTTTAGTCACAATGAAACTCATGAATGTCGCAACCAATTTATACAATTTTCTCTAACAAAAAAAAAGCAAACCACAAAAACCCACAAAAACTGTGCATCTGGACTGACAAGCTGTATGCCAAGATTCAGCCAGATGCAATTTGAAATGTCCAAGACATTAAACATGCCCTGAAACGGAGCTTTTAATGAAAGTGCCATCTCAGTCTCAGCTATTGTGAATGCCAGCGCAACACACTGCAAGGAATTTATCATGCTAGATTAGTGTAACTTACTTGCGGTTGAGATCTAGAAGTAAATATACTGGAACTGTGCAGAAGTTAATGTTTGGGAAGCTATTTTTTCATCATGTCTCCTATCCTGTCTGAGTGCTTTGTTTCCAGCAACGGATTTCTGATAACTACATAAATTTTAACCAACTTTAAAAATAAATAAAGAAAGGGGGAAAATGTGTGCACTGTGTGCTTGGTATGCATTGTTTTGTTTCTTTCATTAATTCTTGCTGGCATTCTGGATGCTCAGATGAACAATAGCAGTAGCCTGTAAAGATCAATACCAGATTGCTGATAGTGCCTATCTATTCAGAGAGTAGATTATTTGATAAATGGTTTGGTCCATATGTTTTGACATTTGTTAGCTGTATAGCCCAGACCAACTGGTAGAACTGTAGTTCTATCATAAAAAGCAGGAGCAGCAAATATTCTATTTCCTTTTTTTTTTTTTTTTTTTGCACAAAACCTTCATTCTGTAGTTTTAAAGCTGCAAATAATAGATACCAAGAGAGAAAAACAGGAACTTCATGGGTTTTTTATATATGGTTCATATATATTTTTCTTAAGTTTGTAATTATGTTCTATGAATACAGTATATATAATTTGTATTTTATGGCTTTGTTGTTTACAGGATTCAGGTCTCATAAAGTTGTAATCTTAGTTATATTCTTTTATCTTAGTCTCTCTATACAGAATCAAACAGAACCCTGAGGGAAGTCACTTCTATCTTCCCCCACAACTTATCCTCTTCTCCAAAAAAATGGGGAACTTAATGAAAGATGTGCTGTGACAAGAATATCCAGAGTAGACTCAAAATTAACAACACTTTAGGTAAGCATCTGGGAATTTATATACACTCAGATTTCAGTTTATAACACTCAGGTCAAAATTCCGCGATACTTCCAAAAAATGTGCACTTATAAGCAAAAGGCATTTGAGAGAAAAGCAAGTATAATGTAAGCTTAAGCTGTTCTGAAGTTAAGTCCTGTAGTTTGTATGCGCATTAAAAAAAATAGGCATTTTGCCACTTAGCACTAGTAGTGAACTATTAGTAAATTTATATAAGCAAAACAAAGTAAGAAGACTAGCCAATTCCTCATTGCTGGATTAAGAGACTAAAATTCATAATTTTAAAAGTGATTTGCAGTCCTTGTACATGGAGGCCTCTAACAGGTGAAAGGTAGTAACTGTAATAGAAATGAGAGGAAAAATGCAGTGAAAAATGGCACCTGACAAACTTCAAAATAGATTCTAGATCCTCATAAGCAAACAGGGAAATGCCATTTCTCTTCCTATTTTGTGACTTAGCTGACTTCATGTATTGAGTAAAAGGATAGTGTTTGTGTAAAGATCCAGATCTCCTAGGGGTTTGGTTAAACCATTGCGTGTTGAATGTATGGTGAAGGGTGTATAAACCTTGCTCCTCTGCCTCTTGCCAGGTGTGATGGGTTCTCCTGTGCCAGGAGTTTCCTAGATTTTTATGACCACTGCTGTCTCCTTTGGGGTTTGCAAGGATTTATCTTCTCTATCTACAGCGACAGGTTGGTCAATATAGGGACCTTGTAGGGCAGGAAACGGTCCATTTCTGACTTATCGTCTGGTAGGTACTCAGTATGGCATCTGTGGCTGGATTTTTGGCTAGGTTAATATGAGCTGCATTTAACAGAAATGGATTTTAAGGTTGCCAGGGAATAGGGTTAGAATTCCTGAAACCTAACAACTGTATTTTTCTTTCTTTCAACCCAAGATGGTGATAACAAGAAACCTGATCTGACAATAAGTAGGAGTTAGGGACTGACAGTTTTCCACCATGCAAATGGGAAGGAACACGAAAGAGTCTGAGCTGGAGGATGTATTTCTGGTTAATATACTTAAATGCCATCCTGTGCATCTTGTCAACTTCCCATTTGTTTTGAGCAGTCAGAGCTAGCATAATGTAGGATGATGGAAAATGGGTGCCTCAGCAGGGAGCTTGCTCACCTACCAAAGGGTGCATAGATATCATTCCTTAAACAGGAAATAATGTTAAGCAATCTGGTATCAGAAGACAATCTTTTTCTTTTATTTCCTGGCAGTGTTTAAGTAACTGAGAGTAAGTAGGTACGAGATCCCTGAACTACTGCTCTCAGAATCATCTTCAAATAGTCACTTTCTTGTTTACCTCATTTATATATGAAACAGGTGCATTAACATATTAATGATCAGATGTTATGTTTAGCTTTGCATTTTAAGAATTATTAGCAACGTAGAAAAGGATGATTTGACAGGCTTAATTCAACACTGGGCAACAAATAAAGCTTATAATGAAATTAACATAAATCATTAGCATTAATCATTCAGTATTATTGATAGCCATACAAAGAAATGTATCACAGCCCTGGAAGTAAAGAAGAGAAGAGCAATGTTTCTTGCCAGCTGTCCTGACGAGCTATGAGCACATATGGTAGTGATACTGGCTTTCCTTTCTAATTTTCCTCCCCTGCTTGAGCTGTCAGAAACCCCTCTCTCTCCTTTTCTTTCTCCACAGACTGCAGAGAGAGCTTTTATGCCTTTTTTCGTCCAAAATGCCATCTATTTAGAACGGGTCAGACTCTATCAGCGTCTATGACTGTCACGAGCCATGTGGCCAATACAAGCAAACCAGGTAGATGACAATGTGCAGTCTACATGTTTAGTTTTCAATTTGGTAACCTTCACTTCTACGTTTACTTTTGTCTCCAAAACACAGTAACAGTTTTGCACGTTGGGAAGAACATAGTCTTAAAGTAGCATTTGGAAATTACGTACTGGAAAATGTGTGTATTTGACATTTGAGGTTAAAATTGTTAATAATGCTTGTGCAGTGATCTTTTGAGATCCTGAAGTTACTACTCAGTCATCTTTACTAACCTGATGTAATCTCAGTGAAATGCAAGAAGGTAAATATGGGTGCACTAAGTAAGTAGCACGATACTACTTTATATATCCATAAGGCTCGAATCTCAGATGCTTGTTCTAATCATAGACCCTGCATACTTTCTTCCTAGTTTTGGCATGTTTTCAAGTGTTAGACAAATCTCATGATCAGTAGCGCTCAGACTTGGTGCTGTGAGAACATGAGCAGAGTTGGAGCACTGGGGAGGGATCACAGAGTTGGAATCTTTGGATGTCAGTGATAAAATTTGCCTTCTTTTTTTATTGTTACATATCTTTACCATGCACTTTTTAATTTCTTTGTGTTGTCTGAACAATTGAAATCATTCTGCCTCTCGTGAGGGTGTCTCAATGTTCATAGTTAAAAGGAAATACAAAATGGCTTCAAATTAAGGAAACAATGCATACGCAAGCTATTTTTGCACTTCTTGGTAATTTTTTTTTACAGATGGCTCTTTGTATTTTCATTTGAGAAGTCTAAAATTGTAGAAAATAAGGCTTTTTCCATTCTTAATTCAAAATCATGCAGCATATAAAGAATATAGTCAGGGGATTGTCAGAGTACTGCACAATAGTACAGTGCTTCCAGCTCTCCTTAAAGTCTTTTTAAGCATCTTAGCTAAAAGGATCTGGTATACTTAAATGTGGGTTACTTTCTTTAAGTTACTGGACCTTCTGTTGAATAATATCTTGTTTTTTGAAGAACAAGACTTCTGCCTTCTATTACCATAAAATATTATTTGTTTTCATGTTAGTTACATGTAGAAGAATATAAGGAAAACAGAGGTGCTTGAAGGAAGCATCTGTGAACATAAGAAAGAATCCCATGCTTCATCACTCTTGGGCAATCTTGTGTTCACCTCTTAAATTTGCATGGGACCTTAATCTCCAATATAGAAATACATACCATTCCCTTATGCTCAAAGTCAGTGTTGCAAGGGAGCATAATAGCCAGGACTGGTATCCTATACCAAAGTGAATAGATCTCTTAATTTCATGGTTTAAAAAATACTTGAGTTGACCTCAGTATAATTCCTATATTTTAGTCATTTAGGTGTCATGGCTCAGTAATCATTCATTAACTATAGTGCTTTCCAAATGAAGAACTGAGATGAAAATTTTTCTTAATGATGACAAGTGATGTAATTTAGTTTTATTCGTATATTATAGTGGTGCCCGCTAGCGCCACTATAGCTAAGGGTCTGTCAGTGGTTCCATTATAAACCCCTATTTTCAGAGGGTTTATAACTCAAAAATTGATTTTAGACTTAAAACTGCCACCCAAGGTCTAAGTCCTGGAGGTTGTTTTTATATACAAATTGGCATTTTGGGGAGAAGAGGAGGAAAGGTTAATGGTTTATCAGTAGTAGGAACAAGATTGAGGATTTTCTGTTTTAGATTTGTATTTGCATGTCTTCCACACTAAAATAACTTCATCCATCTCAATACGGAAGGACAAAAGGCCGCTATCAAGTAGTCTTAGGACCAAAGAAAGGCTGCAGATTTTATTAACCACAGTACATGAATTGAATTGGGCTGAGGCTTGTAAAAGCAAGCACATGTCTTGGGAAATTCCATGATGCTTGAGCAGAGGTTGTGTTCTCTTTGAGAGTGTAGTCATTTAGGAAATGGGACTTGGGGATGGAGAGAGGCCTTCTCTTTTCCCTGTGAAAGGGAAGAAAGTTAAAGCAGGTGTGCCATAAAGAAGCTGCAACCACAGTGGTATTACATATTATTGTAAAGAAAGCTTTTAAAGGATGATAAGATACTTAGTACGTCTTAAATTGCATTTGTGAAATTGAGAATATAATAGTAAATATAGTAGTTGGTCATTAAAAGCTTTGGGAGGGAAGGAGAATGAATTGGGTGCTACCTGAGACTAGTGACTTGCTAGTTACTTCCATCTTCCCGATGGAAGAGAAATGGGAGCGCCAGCAAGGAAGCTCCCATGACTCCTGCTGCTCATAGGTAGACAAGTGAGAGGAGGGAAGACCTCTGTTCTGCTAAGAGTTCTCTAAGAAGGGGCAGCTACACCTGGGAAGTGAAGCCCAGGCCAGGTGCTGATCAACTGTGACTGTAATGAGTATTACGCAAATGCCACTTGGAGTGCATGCTCCTAGGTCACCGTTACTATCCCTGTAGTGTGCTAAGTTTAGATAGATGTTGTGATACAAATAAAATAACGAACCTCTAAAATGTTTTTGTTATTAACAGAGGAGTACTTCATCATATAAAGCTGCTTTATATTGAAAAGCACTGTGCTTTTATGTTTTACTGCATTTTCAACTAGCCTCGTTAATTATTTAAAAAATGTCCTTAGTAAAAATAGCTGTTCCAAAGACAGGCATCTTTGTGTCATGCTTTTCACTTAGGTTATTTATGCTAAACTCTGAAAGACTTGTAGAGCTATGGAAGTTGTGCAACAAATCCAATTTCTAGGTAATTTTTGCTAAGAACAGTTGCTCATTCTGGAAGAAGACTGGTTCTGCCTGAGAGCTAGTGTTAGTCTGTAAGTAACTGGCTATCCTAAGGAACTACTTGACAATCTTTTTTTAAAAATTACAACAGTAGTTGTTGTTTTCTTCTGGGAAAATGCACGCTTTGAAAAAAAAAAAAAACTGTAAGGTGTTTAATGTTGCAGACAGATTCTGGCTTTGTTTTGCATAGAGGTTAGGCAAGGCTGCGTTCTCAGTGCCCTATATATTGTATGGTCTCCAAGCCAGAGGTATAACATGCCAATGTAGTCATTGAGAGCATACATATACATAAGAAGCATTAGGGATGAGTCATGGCAATTGCATGTTTAGACTCAGCATTAAATGGCAAAAGTTTTATCACTGTGTATGTATTTTACTGGAAATAAACAGCTTAGTGAATACATATGTCCTCTGGATCATTCCTAATTATCCAACTGAATCAGCAATTTAAGATTCAGTTAATAAAGATGTCCAAATATTCAGATAGCTGCTACCTGCGTCTACACATGGGTAACACCAAAAAACATGTGCTTTTCAGTGGCAAAATCACTGGAGAAGAAAGTCTTTTTTTATTTTTCTTAAGGTTTAAAACCTCCAGGGCAGTTAGAAAACCATGTTTTTCATTGAACTGTGTCTTTTTGAAATTCACAAGCTTGACATGTCATTGGCATGACGTGTCTCAGTCCGTTACACAGAAATGCCACATTACACTGTGTGACGTGACAGGCTGACAAAAAGGGACATGACGCACCAGCCCAATGGGATGTCAAGCCAGTGCTGTTCACAAAAGGAAAAAAAAAAGAGGCAGCAAGGAGAGGTGGGGGAGCACACACCATAGCGATATCCAGCACTGCTGGATTTTATACTTTCTAAAAGGTTTTCTTAGTTCAGTCAGGCCTCCCTCTTGTATTTGATGATAAACCATGCAAATATCTTTCTTCTTTTGTATGTTTTATCCTGTGGGACCACACGCTCTTGAGTTCCTCCACAATATGTGGCCAAGCTGTGTAGAAATCCTATGTACTTGCAGCACTTGTGACACGGCAATGGGAGGTACAGAAGTGCGTTGTATGACGTTTGGGATTGCTACACGCGTAAACAAGAATCGTTCAAAGATCACTGTGGTAACATGACATGCTGTAAGTCACAGTTCGAAAATGCATGAAGGTTTTAAAATACTTTCTTTTATTTGCATTACGGTTCTGGAAGATAGCATCAAGTCTATCCAAGTAAGGACAAAGGGAAGCGTAGGAAAGCTTAGAAGAAATAAAAGATCATTAGTAAACAAGGTTTTCTTCTGAAGAGGGCTTTTCCATAATATTTGTTTCCTTTAAGAAGCAGCAAAAGTATTCCAATAATCTCTAAAGAGTTTGAGAACAATATACTTAATTACTATGAGTAATTTCAGAGCTAATTAATGTGATAAATCTCTATAGTGGAGTATTCTTAGCTACCGATCAGCATAAAATGAAATAGATTAAAGTCAGTGCATATGCATTCTCTGGATAATTTTACATTTGGTGTGGAATGGTGAAAATAAGCAAAAAGGCATAGCTACACGTTTTTAGTTTAGAATTTGAATATTCTGAGTTGCATCGTGCATATATGCTTTTAGTACAGCTGTTTACATGGATTGGCATGGATTTTTTAATAGGTTCTAATAAAAGGTGGCAATGAGTTAAAATAGACAAATTAAATTTAGTATTATTAACATCCTGTCATGGTGGTTCTTCTATTAAAAATAATAATTCATTTGTGGATAAAAAAGTAGAATAAAGTGCTGCATGCGTTTTTGTTAGATTCTTTGCATTTAGTGCATTGTAAAAATTTTATAGAGATAACAATAATCTAAAATGAAATTTCTTCCTTCTGGGCTGATACCTTGCTTGCTAAACATGTGGAATAAACTTAGACTATGAGAATGTAAATCAGTTGAAGTACACATTGATAACAGTGATGAGATGTGACCTTAAGTGTGAGGCTGAACAGCACCTCTACTTTGTGGTGGCAAGCAGTTTCTTTCTAGTTTCTCTCATCAATATGCTTGAGAATGCTAAAAGAAGTTGGAGGTCCATCAATTTTCCTTTGTTGGAAGCATTTCCCCTCATTTTGCAAACAGGCGTTCCTGGACTCTGGTGTGATTCAGTTTGACCTACAGCAACTGTCTTCATGTCGGTCAACTCTTGGTAAACTAATTAGCTCTTAGGCTTCATTAACTGGACCTTTTTTTTGTAGAGAAATGCAAAATCATTGTATGTGGAAAATTTGAGATGTGGAACTCTATAAACTAATGTGACTTCTGCCAGAAACGTGTTGCTAGACAGGGAGGAAATACAAATCAGAGAGTAAGGTAGAAAATGGCAGGACAACTAGAGCTACCTAAATGATTTAACTTTTCTTCACTGCAAAGTGATGTAGGTTTTGTAGCTGAGTTTTCTATAGCTAAGCCAGCACAGCACCACCAAATAAAGGTCATGAGCTCAGATGGGTTCTCTTTCTGCAGACAGTTCAGCTTGAATGAGGCTATTAAGATTTGCCTACACAGTCTGCTGTTGTTGGGACCTCCAGAGCAGTAGGTTTTGAAGTTGAGATGAATGAATCAGTTCAAAGCTATTAATCTCTTTTTGTTTTTTAAGGCTTCAAGCATGAAGGTTAGTGGCTGTGTTGTAGTGCACCTATGTTATGTCTTCAGTTGAAATGTGAAAACCTAACAAGTTGCACACATTTTCTGAACAGAGGTTGTTACTCTGCTGTTGCAGTATTCTTGAAGCTGGACTTAAAAACATGTGACTGTTGTTCTTCAGATCCAGCTCTGCCGTTCTCCACTCCCCAGCGTAGCACAGCCTCCGAGCATGCATAATGAAGCTATTAGTATTTTATGAATTGAACTCTTTTTCTCTTGGGGAAGGGAGGGCTTCCTGACTGTGTTAAGCAAAGCAGAATTCACATGAATCATATGGCTGAATCACAGTACATCTACTTATGCCCTTGAACTTTATGATCTGCTGCAAAAGACATGAACATTTGTAAAGGTATGGAAAGGTTATGATCTGGGATCAGTGCTCAATATGTCAAACATTAATTAAAGCTTAAGAAATGTAAGTTTGTTATGGAAACAAAGAGAAACACAGACCAGAGTGTGCTGCAAGCCAAGTCCCTGAGATATTCAGGAATTTTGCTTTGAGAATCTTATCAACTCCCGAAACACAGTTGCTAAGAGTTCTCTGGTGAATATTCTTCCTATATTTTGAAATTTCTTCTTGGAAATAGCCAGGCTCCCCTTTCCTTTAAATTTAAGGTTACATATTCCTGAAGTGTAAGTGGATCTGAAACTATGAAGCCTAATGACGCTCCTTTTAGATCTTAGCTGTAATGATTGATACTACTTTCTTGGCTAATGACCTGGGTCAGTGGTATAGCTGGCTTTGTGATTGCTAAATCAGTTAAAAATAGATAGATTAACGTGACAGGTTGCTGGTGATTTATTCATTTGCTTGTGTATTTATGCGTATTTTTCTCCTGTAATTCACAGAATTAAGTGGTAACAAGTATGCTCTCTGTGCTGGACGGAGAAGCTTAGAATTTATATCTTTATCCATGTAACAGAGTCGGCATATGACCTGACTGGCTGCAGATTCTTCTACTTTGAGGACCTGCAAGCGTAAGAACTTCAAAAGAACATGTTTTCTTAAATCTGTAGAGAAAGGATGCGCTTTTGGAAAAGGGTGTGCTGCAAAGAAGCCCACCTCAAAGCTTCAGCATTAGTGCAATAAGAATATTGCATTGGAGGCAACCTTTGTGCCTGGGACAGCAGTGCTTCTCCGGGCATGCTGCAGACAGCATTCAGTTGCGTTTGCTCAGAGAGCACACTGATAGACAGATGGGCTTTCAGAGCAGAAGTGACAAATGTCATAAATTACTTTGAAAGACAAGCGCCATCATTTCTGCTACTTGCTTACATATGTTGTCAGGCACAACTGTCTTAACTGTTGCCAGTTATACTGTACTGATTACCCTGTTTTATCTTGAAGTACTCACAGAAAGGGTTAAATTCTGTGGGAATTCTCTGTTAACTCTCAAATGAGTTAACTACTGATCCACTGACAGTAGATACAACTAAAGCAAGATTGTTAAAGCTGTGTTGATTATCGGACAGATAATTACACTTAGAAGACAAGTTTTCATGTTTTTCTTCTGGTTCTCCATTGGAGCAGATTGCAAAAAGCATCTCTGAGCAAAAGCACGGCTGGGACCTTATAGCATGTCAGCACCTGCTATGAACTCTTTCTAGCTCAGGAATTTAATTGCTTCTCTCCTAAAAGTGTGCTCTGTGAGAGCAACATAAAATATGCGAATAGAACTGTGCCTACAGATTTGTATTAACTCTGTGTAGGGGGGGGGGATGCTAACAAAGGAATCCCCTCTTTTATTAGAGTTTTGTTACAGGTTAAAAACAAGCGAACACCAGGTCTGCTGTCTTCTCTGGTTTCATAATCTCAAACACCAACAGTTGAATTTCTCTTGAGCTTGTGAACCACCTCAAAAACTGTTGTCCCCTGCAGTTAAGTGGGGCAGCAAACATGAATTGTCATAAAATGAACATTTTCTTTCATGAAAGATGAGAGGCTGAAAGTTACAGTCTCTGCGTGGACTAACTTGCTTGGGACTTCTGTTGGCTATCATATCCCTGAACGTAGATTTGGGATTGTGGAGCTGCTGCATACTTTCATACTCTGATTTATGGCTTGAGGTATCTGGATGTTTCTTCAGACCTGAGCTTGTGGACTTGTGATTGCTGTGATGAATTTTCCTGCTTGGGGTTGGGCTTAGTTTTCTGGAAAAAAAAAAAAAAAAAGAAAAAAAAAAGACAATTTTCTACATCCAATGAGGAAGGATTTGTCTGTTTTTAAAGTTGGTTTGATGTTGACCATAGAGAAGTGCCTACCTAAAACAAGTGACTATGTCCAGGTAGCAGATCTGTGACAAGTGAAAATGCATGTATTTTACTTTCACTTGTCTGAAGCACACATGGATTAAAAAGAAAAGGATGAAATAATTTGTGTGATTTTCTTCTTTTCCTATTTTTTCTTCTGTGAACAGAAAATGTAAAAGGATGTATTCCCTCTTGAATGTGCACAGCTCCCAAAGGAGATAATGTTGGATATTTTAATTTGAACGGCTGCTGTATTTATCAATTTGTAGCGAGGTTATTGTGGGACATAGAGAAGTAATGTTATCTAGCCCATGAGCACTAATGTTCTTGTTCAAGCATAAGGCTGTGATTTTGATCTGTCATAATTAACATAACAGATCTGTGACAAACTGTGCATTTATTAGTACATTTGTTCTGGAGTTAAACATTTTAAAAATAATCTTGAAGCTCGAATGTCTCTAGGAGGCACTACTAGCCCTTGAGCATCACCAAACAATGTCGTATTCTTAGAGCACAAAGTATTTTAGGAATAAATGATTCAAAGGAACTCAGGGTCTTTCCATAGGTATTTAGAAATGATAGAAGATAACTTGGAAATGATATACAGTAAATTCACAGAAAAAATGTACTTAAATGCCATCGTGTGCATCTTCTTTCTCTGAAAATGTACTCTTATTGTTTCATAGGATCTTTATGATATATTCTGGAATAAATAACAGTGCCAGTGTGTAGGGAATATCCAAATTGCCTGGTCCAGCTTGGCTGTGATACTGGTAATGGCATAGATGTTTAAAATACTTGCGAGGGATATATATTAAATGCAAACTGCTTATCATTTTAGGTATGGTATTGACTGTGGCTTTTTCACAGCAAAAGGCAGTATTGGCCTTAAGGTAACAGTAGTGGACCTGATCTTTGATGTACATTAATTGTAGGCTCTGCTAAGATGCTGTCTGCATGGGTAGCTCTGAGCTTTCCTGTCCAATGTAAAACTTCTTTTTTTTGTTGTGCAAGTGTGGAAGGCAAAAAGCTCAGGCGATGACATTACTGTCACCTGCTTAAAACAGTATGAAGTTCTTCAAGAATCGGCATAATCTCCAGGGTTCACTGTTTTCCATGAAAGCATTTATTTCAGTCAAAATACTTCACGTTCTTCTCTACACAGACATTTCAAAAGAAGTTAAAAACATGCCATTTTACAGGGAAACCTTTCCTTTCTTTAGAAATATACCTACTTTCAAGTAGCTTGTACTGTGTTGTGGAATCAAATTGTACCTGTTATTAGGCACACATGATTCACGTGAGAGATAAATAAACCCAGATCCATGTAATAAGAAATGTTTACAAGTCTAAAGCAGTTTCAACTACAAGTTCTTTTTTACCTTATTTTTAACCAATTGTTTCATCTAACATCTTTCTCAACAACTGACTCTTTAATTCTTCTGAAATTAAAACTGAAATAACGTATTCTCTTTTTGTTTATTTTTTTTAGATTTATTTGTATGATGTGCCCTCTCAGAGCAAGTAGAGACAATCTTGCCCATCTGCTTGTAAAAGCATGATGAATCTTTTGAATATGCGAATGTAAGATCTGTTGTTCAAGATGTCATGTTTTTCCCTTTGTTGTTAGCTAGGAGACAACATGGAATACCCTGATTTACCTGTGTAATCCCAGTGTGTCTCAGGTGCCAGGACTCGCTGTTGAGATCAGCATGTCTCCTGTCAGAAATGGTTGGAGTGAGACAGGGACGGCATGACCACTGGGCGCAAAAAGCTGCAGAGGTCAGGTTTCAAGGACAGCCAGCGTGGCAGTGATGTGGCAGTGACAACTTGTCAAGTGAGCAAATATAAAAAGCAAGGTTGGGAGGGAGGGAGGAAGAAAAAGTCTTGTCATTTCTGATGAAATATTCAGTGTAGCAGGTAGCGATGGACTGAATGGATTACGCTCATGAGTTTGTTTGGCGATTGTTGCTTTTTAAGAATGGCAGAGAGCTGATTGCTTGCAGCGGAGAGCTGGTCAGTGGTGGCAAATATTTTGTTTGCTAGCCCGGTGATGCTCCTTGAGAGACATCCATCATCGACTGCCTGCTTTAAATTTTTGAATAAATTAAACATTGCACTCGGTTATAACAACGGTAGCATCAGATTTAGGTTAGACACCTCTTGGAGTCGTGAACTGCTGTGAAGTCGTTCCTGTAGATCCTTGAGTTGCTGTGGAGTGATGTATCTTAGAGAAATTTGGAAAGGAAACTATTAGAATGATGCCAGTTCTGAATGATCATAAATAATCATAATTAACAACTCCTCTGTGCAATTTTGTTGGTTTGTTTTCAGACACTTCTCATTTTATTTTGAATTATTTCATATTGTATCGAATTGAAACACTTCTGTTTGTAGTTCTGTGCATTCCGTAGTATATGAGATAATAGCATACTTTATTTGTCCCTGAAACAGACCGCCGTAATATGGTGACTTTTATCTGCTGGCATATTTGCAGAATTCTTGATACCACTTTTATTAATGGTAAGAGCGTTCCACATGCATGTTGTTCCTGGGATCAGCATTATTTTCACCGGCCTGCATATGTGTACATGCACACTAATTCTGCACGTATATGCAGGATAAGTGTTAATTTAAGCATGATGAGTGTAATCTCATTAAGAAATAAATGCCACAAGAAGTGTATTGTGATTCCCAGTGAAGTCCTTGAATAGCTTGCTATAATGCGAAGAGGAACCATGCATTTGTCTGGTGAAAGAATGCTTGTGTATACCACTATGTAGAATTTAGCAATCTCGCAATTAGTTGTTTTTGGCTAATGTGCATATTTATTCCTAAATTAGTAAACATGATCAAATGCTTGATTATGGATATGTATGGAAAAATGCTTTAAATATGTGTTCAGTACTAGATTTCTTCAGGGTGTACTTTTAACTCTCATCAATTACTTTTTAACTTTTCATTTTTTTTACATGAGAGAGCAGCTGTATATTGATAACTAGTGATGCTGAAGGGAGAAATACAAAGTTCACTTTACTATCCCACATTATTCTTTCTCTCTAAACCAATTTAATTATTTTTTAATTCATCTGCAGCTGCTCAGGTTGTATTTGTGGTAGCGGGGTGATAGAAGGAATGAAAACAGCCGAAATCCATAGTCAGTAAGTCAGTATTTAAAAATGGATGAATATTACTTTTTTAGCCTTACAAAAATAGGCTTAGTTGCTTGAGAGTGTAGATAGAAGAAGAAAATTTCCTGAGGCAAAATGGTCTTGGAATGAAAAGAGAAAACAAGCTTGAATGAAAACAAAGCTGGGAAGATGCTTTATGATTCAGTGCAGTTTTGTCTCACTTACAGCAATATGGTTAGAAAGTAACTTTAAAAATGTAAATACAGACAGAAGGAAGTCAGTATATAGAGCGAATGGGACTCGCTTCCACGGGGAGCCTGTCAGCCTTCCCACCTCAGGTCTGCTTTGCCGCAGTGGTACTTGAACTGCTCTCCCAGCCAAATCACTGCCTCTCTCTCTCGCTGTGGAGTTTTGGCAGTGGATTCTCAGAGCTAGAAGCTGGCTTGGTGCTGCTGTGCGCGCTCGCTCCCTGCTGCTGCACACTGCAGGTGATAGCACAAAGATATCAAAGACCTTTGCTTCAGTCTCTCCCTCTCCAGAGCTCCACATCTTTCAAGCAAAAAAACAGTGGAATTGAAGTTTCTCAGGTGGACTAAAGCAAAAGACCCCAAAAGATACATGTTGAAATCCAGTGGAGAAATAGTTCAATATTAATATTAATAATCTAGCAATGCAATGGTTTTTTCTTCTCAGAATAGGGCTTAGAATTTGAAATGCCTGTAGAAGATAATTTGGACTTTCATTTTTAAAATGCAAATTGCTAGCCTTTGCCTAGCACAAGTTTCCTCGGAAGTATAAATTGTGACTTGCCATGAATCCTTTTTCATGGGTTATTTGGGCATACTGTAGCAATGCGTACATTTATGTATAGTCCTTGAAAACAGTGCTGTTGGTTATAACTTGCAAGTACATCAGTTAATTATTTTATTTTTGGTGTAAGAACAGCTGGAACTGATTTAAAATTTAACATTCAGAGCTGTTCCGCGTTCTCATTACGGGGCTCGGTGTAGTCTCAGGTTGTTGTCTTAGTTGATGTACCAGTTTTGTTGGCTTGGTTCTTGCTACTGGAATAATCAAGTATCTGAAATGTTTAGACTCTTGTTTCCTGATGGTTTTGAAGTTGCTTTCTCTTACTTTCTGAAGGCTGCTCTCGCAGGCTTCTTCTGTGATAAAGCGCTGCTCAGTATTGTTTTCAGATCACTTTGCAAAACAGTCTTCTGAAGGATGGGCTGGCATGCAATATTTTCATTCATTTGGGAATGAAAGATTGCTGCAGCAATCTCATGTATTTCTCTTGCCTTTAATTTAAGCAAAAGTACTGATAGACAGGAAACTGTCTGTAGCCAAACCACTTCTCTGTTTTTAAAATCATGGATGTTTTGTGGGCTTGTGATGTTTACCCAGTGACCACTTAAATCCTACCTGGCATCTGTGCATCTTACACACTGACCCTTCTGCACAGGCACAGCAGTGTCTGGTTTGCATAACCTCTGTAATTTCTTCATTATACAACTCTGATTCAGTCAGGTATTTAAGCACATGCCTACCTTTGACTGTTTTGCTTAATATCCGTGAGTATTTTTTATATGGCTAAGAAAAAAGTCAGATATCTCTTTGAAAATCCCTGTAGAAATCTGCAGAGAATTTGGCAAAACCAAATGTCACCAAACCCTGTGTTGTTGTTCCGTGAAATGTTTGAATAGTCTTATGGGGGGGG